>CAJHQP010000639.1:0-167153 GCA_905132765.1 Moricandia arvensis | reverse complement strand
AGCTTTCCTTGTCCTCTCGGAAAGATGCAGAAGTTCCAAAAATGGTGCAAGTGGCTAAAGAGATAAAGATATTACTTCAAAATCCTTTTTCCTTTTCTTCTTCCACTGAAACCCAAATCAACTCTGCCCAAAGATCTATTTCCTTGTCCTTGCCTCAAGTCAGAGGTTAGACGCCAAGACATTTGTGGCCTACAGATCAATTGATGATATCTTGTCATGCGGGAAAGTTGTTAAAATGTGAGGTATTTGGTTTGATTAACGCCAAGCGCACCAATAACCTATTGGGTGGGTTGTTACAACATTGTTACAAAGTAATCCCACTAGTTATTAGACGAAAAGTTCCAAATAATTATCTTTAGTAACCAGCTGGTTCAGTATTTTTATTAAAATAATTTGGGACGAAACTAATTTGGTTCAAAATTTTCTGGTATTTAAAAAAATCTAAGGATGTGGTGAAACAAAGTAATGTTCGTTTTGATAAGCTCATAAAGTTTGTTACACATATATGCTTGGCAAATCATTCAGGATTCTTTGCCATCCATTCTTTTTGAAAAGGAATAATCTTGTGTTTTGATTTAGGTACACACCATCAATCATATCACGTTTAATTCAGTTTAGCTCTTGGCTTCTTGCTTTGTCTTTTATAGTTTAAACCGGTTTAAATCTCGGCTTAACCGCAATTCCCTCCATATTTTTCGGTTCAATTGATGACTAACTAAAAATTGTGAACTTTTCAATTGGACAAGATTACAAAAACAATACTAACAGATGTAAAACCAATTTTGTATGTATCGGTTTGAAGTTTCTTTGTTAAACCTATTTGTATTACCCGGTTCGGTACAACTTCGTTGCTTTCAGAGAACATATTCCATGTGGAAGGGTAAAACAGTCAATTTAAAAACCCACCTGAACACCGTTTGAAAAAGGTCTTCTCGAGTGCCGGCGAACCCTTCCTCTTCATCCTCTCTCTCTCCAAATATGTCTCTCTCTTCGCTCTCTCTAGACTCCAAGCCGAGATTCGCCGTCGGAGGTCCATGCCACCGCCGTTACCCTCACACCCACCACCCTCGTAGCTTCGTCTCCTGCTCTCCAAAACGTCCAACTGTCTCAGCATCACTAAGCGTTACCGCTGATTCAGCCACCACAGAGCAGCCTCTTGGAAGGATTGAATCACTGAGTCAAGTCTCAGGCGTGCTAGGTTGCCAGTGGGGAGATGAAGGCAAAGGCAAGCTCGTTGACATCTTAGCCCAACACTTCGACATCGTTGCTCGTTGTCAGGTAAAAGTTCACACCTTTCTTCTCAGATTCTTGTGACCCTTTCGTTAATCTTAGAGGATCACAAACATTAGTATTGAAAGTTGTTAACTTTGTATCGAGGGCAGTTGCAAAGTTTAAGTCTTTCTTTGTTTTGTATTGAAAGTTGTTTACTTTGTATCAAGGGCAGTTGCAAAGTTTAAGTCTTTATTTGTTTTGGTATAACCATAGGGTGGAGCTAATGCTGGACACACTATATACAACTCTGAGGGAAAGAAGTTTGCTTTACACCTTGTGCCTTCTGGTATACTCAACGAGGATACTACTTGCGTGATTGGCAACGGTGTTGTGGTTCATTTACCAGGTCTCTTCAAAGAGATTGATGGTCTTGAGTCCAATGGTGTCTCCTGTAAAGGAAGGATCTTGGTCTCAGACCGTGCTCATCTCTTGTTTGATTTCCATCAAGAGGTTGATGGGCTTAGAGAATCCGAGCTTGCGAAGTCGTTCATTGGCACGACTAAGAGAGGGATAGGTCCTTGCTACTCTAGTAAAGTGATAAGGAATGGTATTAGAGTTGGTGATCTTAGGCACATGGATACTTTGCCTCAGAAGCTTGACGTTTTACTGTCAGATGCAGCTGCGAGGTTTTCAGGGTTTAAGTATACTCCAGAGATGCTTAGGAGAGAAGTTGAAGCGTATAAGAGATATGCTGAGAGATTAGAGCCTTACATTACTGACACGGTGCATTTCATGAATGATGCTATTTCGCAGAAGAGGAAGGTTTTGGTTGAAGGTGGTCAAGCTACAATGCTGGACATTGATTTTGGTACATATCCTTTTGTCACTTCCTCTAGTCCATCAGCTGGTGGGATCTGTACAGGTCTTGGTATCGCTCCAAGAGCTGTTGGTGATCTAATTGGAGTGGTAAGTATAATACTCACTCATATATTGTAATCAATGAATACACATGAAAACATTGTGATCATCCTGTTTTTTCAGGTGAAAGCATACACTACCAGAGTTGGTTCAGGTCCATTCCCAACAGAAAATTTGGGACCAGGTGGTGACCTTCTTAGGTTGGCTGGACAGGAGTTTGGCACTACAACTGGTCGTCCTCGTCGATGTGGTTGGCTTGACCTTGTTGCCCTGAGATTCTCTTGCCAAATCAATGGATTTGCGTCACTTAATCTCACTAAGCTTGATGTACTTTCTGACCTGAACGAAATACAGCTGGGTGTGGCTTATAAAAAGAGTGATGGCACTCGTGTTGACTCCTTCCCTGGTGATCTTCGCCTTCTTGAAGAACTGCAAGTAAGTGTTATCCTCTAACATATGTTTGACTGTCTCCTTTAACGGATAGGGCAACTTGTTTTGTTACTAATACTAAACTCTGTTTATTTGTGAAAATGTATGTAGGTTGAGTATGAAGTCTTACCTGGATGGAAGTCTGACATATCCTCAATCAGAAATTACGCTGATCTTCCAAAGGCTGCACAGCAATATGTTGAGAGGATTGAAGAACTTGTGGGTGTGCCCATTCATTACATTGGTATTGGACCCGGTCGTGATGCCCTTATATATAAATGAGTTTTATAGGTTAGGCTTTTTTGGCTCTTCCACAGACTTGAGAATTGATGAGGCATCAAGTTACTTGAGATGATTACTCTCTATGGAGTTGACTAAATGTATTTGTTGCACTGTTTCTTATATTGGAATGAAGAGGAATAAGGATTGAGTTTGTTGAATTCTTGAAGTTGGTTGATCTTACTCTATTTCCTTTTACTGATACAAGATCCTTCTCTGCCTGTCAGAAGATCTGTAGACATTGTTTAGTGTCACGGGGATAATGCCTCCCTCCCTCGGATTCTGATTAGTCTTTGGCATTGAAACCTTTCTTAGGGTGCTAATGCATCATGTGATGCGTCTTTATGTTATTCAGTTTTGTCGTTTTCTTTTCTTGACAGCGCTGCTGGTCAATTTGAAGGCACATCTTGTTTTACAGGTAGACATGTTTATACCACCATGATCTTTGTGTATTGGTTGTTCTCCGTGGTAATATGCACAAAACATATAACATCTTTCAGGAATCAGGTTACTTTCACTACTTTTCGTAAACTCTTGAGAAGAAAATGAACATGCTTAATATACCAAAAAAAAAACATAACAACTCGTTTATATAGAGTACACTGACTCATTTTGTTGCTGCAATTGCCCATGCAGCTATCATGTTACACTGTCCCAAAACACTACACTAAACCTAACACCACACGTGTACTTCTGACTCTGGTCTACAGTAAGGTAGCTTTTCACTCATCTAAGCTTCAGCAGAAGTTCCAGATAGAAGGGAAGCCTAGATCATCCTCAAAATCATCATAGCTTCCGAAATTGCTGGAATTGAAATGCATAGCCGAGGTTTCACTTCCTGGCATCTCAATCATTGTCTCCCAACTAACACTCTGAGTTGTGAAAGGGCTTCCAGTTTCCTCTTGTTCGTTCCATGGTGGATTGTAATGACATTCTGCTACTTCACTTGCTTCTGCTTGACTCTTATCCTTCCAGATCCCCATCTGCTGAAGAAACTCATTCAAGTCCATCTCTGGCTTCTTCTGATCATCAGCATCATCACCTTCCAACATCTTGCTGGTCTTTTCATCAAAAAGGCTAGTAGAGGAAGAAGGGCTAGAAGAATAGGATGGAGACAGAAGTCCATTTTTCTTGAACTCATCTAGTCTTTGCTGGATAATGTGAAGACTAGTCTGAGCATTCACGTTAAGCAAACCACGAGAAGGGAACATAGAGATAAACTTCTTTGAAGGCACCCATTTAAACCTCTGAGTATTGTTCACAGGAGGCCCTTGTTTCCGTTGCTGAAGATGAGGTAAGTTGAGATAAGCGTCTTGGCCATAGAGTTTTAACGCGGCTTTATCATAAGCCATGGCTGCTTCTTCAGCAGTAGCGAAAGAGCCAAGCCAGAGTCTTGCCCTCTTCTTGGGCTCTCTGATCTCAGCCACCCATTTTCCCCATGTCCTTTGCCTGACTCCACGGTACCTACAAAGAGCGTTTTGTGGACCGCCTTTACCGCGAGCTGGACCTTTCTTCCATTGTTTCATTGAGGATGGTTTCTCCATTTGTGTGTTGCAGAGAGTGAAGAAGAAAGAAGAGAGGATATGATGATAATGAGAAACTTAGAAAGAGTCGAGTGTTTAAATAGTGTCACGGTTCCCTTCACTTCACAGAGAATTGTTTTTTTTGTCACCCGCGCATGTGACCGTTGCTTTCTCATCATCTGTTATTTTTCAGAGAGAGAAAGAAAGTCTCACGTCTTATTCTTTTCTTGTCGGAAAATAGTTTAATAAAGATAATCCTTAGTTGTAGATGTCAAATTATATATCAAACAGTAGCTAGTAGTAATGCCATATTAGTATCCACTTTCATGATAGAAATTTCACATTCATAGCAATCCATTAGAGACGATTGGGATTTGGGCATACGGACATTTCAAAGAGATATTTACCCTATGAAACTTTTGTAACCGGTTAAGTTTTGCTTGGCACATTTTAATACATTTTCACTTATTAATAATATTTTTTTTAAAAACAAAATCGGTTTAGTCACATTTTTTGATCCGATTCTCAAAACCACATTACGCAACACTAGCAATATTTAGTTAGTCCAATTCGCATTAAATTGAATGTCAATTTTATTTGTTTGGTTTAAAATAATACATTGATCAAATGAGTATTTTAAGCAATTTCTCATTAAACAAATGAAAAGAAAAGAAAAGTATAAGCATTCTTTATTGGTTCTGATTCATTCGGACAAACTTTAGTAAGCATAACTTTGTAAATCTAAAATTGCTCACCTATGTTCAGTATGAAACCATGATACCAATCAAATTATTATAATATGTTCTCTTAATTTTGATTTTGTTATTGTGTGGTGATTTAATTGTTGAACATAATGTTAAAATTTGTAAATAATTCATTCACATTGTTAAATAAAAATATGAGACGAATATTTGACTCAACTTGTTTTCTCTAACTTTTTTTTTTTGAGAAAGGGCATTTATTTTCATTAACTTTTGAATATAATTGTTCATTTGGAATCAATTTGGTTATATGCCTCAAATATGTTATAGTTAGAGTGGTATATAGTGAGACAAATGTAAAGCTTTTGGGTGTTTCCCTATGATTCTTTTCCTGAGACACTTTAAAGCTTTTGGGTTTTACTATTATTTTTTCTATCCTTTAGGTTGTCTTCTTTGGGAGGAGAATTGGAGTGAAGTGAGAAAAGAGAGGCAAAGTCACGAGCCACACACACACAAGAATCACGTGTTCTATCGTGAGGATGTACTCTTAAGTGTTTTTAGAGATTCTTCAGATTTATTTCGCCGCTCCCTTCATCTATATCCCATGATCATTCTCCCTTACGTTCACATATAATCACCACGTTTATCCATTAAAATCCATTAACTTCTTAAAAATAAAATAAAAGTGATATTACATAACTTTAGACCAATTACTTTTCTCTTATCTTATGCTCGTACTCGACTATGTGAACTTGTAACATTAAGAGCATCTTTAGTGGGAGAGTATCTACCTAAACTATTTTGCATATATTATATTATTATTATTATTATGTAATTTAAATAAAGTTTAAATAAAATAAAAATGAAGCATTGAAATGATGACACATATGAAAAAAATCTTTCTGATTACTGTTGCCAATTTCTTTTTTGAGGTACGTCCCTCCATTTTTTCGTGCCTCTCTCCTCTTCTTTTATTTCTTTTTATTATTTTAAAGACAAGAGATGGGGTGAGATACTCCCACTGCTCATACCCTTAGTTGGTCTATTTTTGTACTTGTAAAATTCATTGTGTTGCCCAAGCTTAAAACAGTTTTTTTTGCTGTATCTATTGAACATAAGTTCTGTATTAATGGAAATTTAGAAATTCTGTTGTTTATGAAACTTGGAAATAGTGACATCTGTCAATTCGATATAATTAAATAAAACTTTAAAATTTAAATTAGAAAAAAATAAAAGGTAAATTTTAAATTATTATTTTGACTTAACAGAGAACATAATATACATCAACACTTAATTGATTAGATATTTAGGCTAGATGCGTGTAACTGTATACAATACCATTGTGTTATTCCTGCGGATATATCTTTTTTTTAATATATTTTATTATATTAACTTTTACTTAACTAATTTTATTCAATTTTAAAAAATATAAAGTAATCATTTGTAAATGAGATTCTATTTCGTTTATGAAATTTTAATCTACATTTGAATTTAATTTAAATAAATAAATTTATTATAATGATCAATAGATATATTATGTCATCATTTTTTTCTTGTAGTGATTATAGACTTAAACAATCAATTGGTAAATAGCATATACGATATTATTTAAAATGAATGATATAATTATTTAAAAGCAACAATATATATTAAAAATTTTGTAAAAGTAGATAAATATTCGTAGATATAAAACATAAATAACTTGCAACTACATAAAAATACTATAAAACTATTTATTACTTTATATTTTTTATTTCTATAATTGAATTGTATCATAATTAATGTCATGCCATGTCATAATTAAGAAAGAGCCATGTCATATTTTTTGTTAGTCATATCATCATTTTTTTTCTTAGAGTGATTGTAGTAATGACACATGTAAATCACTTGGTAAATAATGTCTAGGGGATAGGTAGCGGTTGTCTTGATTCAGTTCAGTGGACAAATCGCTTTTAATCATGTAGCAAGTTCTAGCATAACATAAACAATTAATAAATATTTTAATTAATACTTTTTGCTTAAAAGCTAATTTTCCATGAGAAAAATACAAAAAGATTAGCCTCATAGCTTGCTTCAAATGCCATATATCTACATACCAGTTTCTTAATCACATGACACACAGAAAGGAGAAAAGGTAAAGATAAAATAATATGTATAGAATCTGATCTTAGTGGGAGAAAAAGACATTACGAGGGTGTTATACATGCCAATAGCTTATCACAGATTTCACGTACGTCTTGACAAGGATCTGACAAAGATGCTTTAGACAAAACTGATCTTGCTTCGAGCAATCCTTCTGATAGACTGATACGCGTTCCAGTATCACGTCTTCACTCGCCATTAGTTATGCCATCAGTTTTGAACCAGCCAGCTTCTCCTACACAAACAATACATAACAGTATATCACGAGTATAATGTGACTAGTTTCATGTGGAAGGAAAACGACACTTCATAATATCATTGTTGTGACTTGTTTTCTGGTACCTTTTAGGATCCTTGTTCAAGAAACCTTAGGGCAAGTTTCCGTAGATAAGATGCATAAGAGCAAGATTAACCTAAGTTCTTATTTTGAAATTCTTAATTCATGATTTGACACTTTTTTACACTTTTTGGTTAAGAACCGGTTTTTATATCTTTTATTTAAAATATAGTTCTTATTTTTTTTAATTAAAAGCTAATAAACGATAAAGAAAAACCCTCCAATTATTTCGTTTCTCTCTTTCTCTCCGCAGAAAAAAAACCTCTCTCTTCTCTCCTCTTTAACCGGCGGATCCCTAGCTCCGGCCCGGTTAATCCGGCGCCGGAGGCCCCTCCTCTTCCCTTTTCTCTCTTTTTCTTTGCTTTCTGTTTCTTTGCTTGATCTTGGCCGATATGCATGTGTGCTCTGGGTTGGAAAATCATCTCAAAGGTTTTCTGAGACCGAAGGTGATTAGATCTGGTGTGCTTGGAGTCACGGTGAGGCCTACGAGACGGTGAGGAGGAAGAAAGTCGGCTTTTAGGGTTATCGGAGAAACTGGATCTGGTTTTCCCCTTTTCAGATTTCCGGCGACTCCGGTCCGGTGACAGCGTGTGGCTTCGGGAGACACCCTCCGCTCCTTAGTTCTTCGCCCCTAGATGTCGGCGGGGCAAGCGGAGGAAAGCTCGACGACGAGTGGACAAAGTATAGTCCTCCGGTTCTCGGGGAACACACGAACAATGACGCCCGCCGATAAAGATGGTCATGAGGAAGTTATTCTAGCGGTGGTTCGTGATGGTGGCTCAAAACCCTAGTTCCAAAATGTCTTACCCTCTGGTACGAGTCCCATTTCTTTGAAAGCTCCATTAAGCTTTATCGACCCGTGTCTTTGTTGCCGAAACCCGAATTTCATTTGGATCTTGTGTCCGGTTTAGGCTGAGGGTCACAATGTTTGAAGACCAAGAGGATATAGATATCTCGACTAAGCACTTTTGGTGAAGAGGCTATTGGGTCATGAGTATGAATGTCGATCAATAGGATCCTTAGCTAGTTCTAATAAGTTTCAGTGATGTCTTTATTTCTGTTGTGTTAGTAGACGTTGTTGTACCAAGAGGTCGAATTAGGAGGTTGAAGAGGTGGATCACTCTGAGTCGTGGAGTGATCTCATGCTCATTGTGGTTCAAGATACATTGAGTATTCGATTAGGTACCGTTGAGTCCAACTAAGTGATTCAAGGTGTTACTAGATCATCTCAATGTATTTGTGGTATAAGTCTCTTGTGGTCAAGTCTTTGTATCCACGTATTTGGTGAATGAAAGTTTGAGTTGAGCCAAAAAAAAAAAAAAAAAAAAAAAGCTAATAAACGATTTTTATCCGAAGCTAAGAACTTCACCCTAAAAACTTGGGTTAATCATGGTCTAAGGGAGAAGTGTGGACTTTAGATGGTACATGACCTAGAATAGGACTTGGATACAAGCTGCTCGGACCTCAGGCGCAGTTATAAACTGCACCCGAATCAATAAAACAAGTTTACAAACAGATTTAATCGAAATGAGTATCAGCATATCAAAACCTTTGACATTGAAGGTAAGGTAAACTGCTGTTTAAGATAAACTTTGCACCTCTGTGGCTTTTTTGAAAAGGTTTTTAGGAATTTTTTTTAAGTTTTCGGGTACCCATTCATATTCATGTCATGTTGAGACCAAAATTAGGTGTCTTACTTACCTGATGAATTTTAATGTCAGTGTGAATTGGGTATCGATTGAAGTTTTTACTTTTTACTCCTTCTATTGCAAAAAATATATATTTTGAAATTTTTACATTTATTAAAAAACATATAAAATTTTAGTTACTAATATATTATTTTCTGTAATTGGTTATTCTCTAAAATTTTAAATTAATGAATTTATAGAATTTACAATTTATCATTAATTAATACATGGAAAAAGAAAAAAATGTATCTTGAAACGATTTTTTTTTTAAATACGCATCTTTTCAGAACTGGGAACTAGTTGTGATTCGGTTCTAAAAGGCGGAGCCTTTTAAAATCCACGTGGGCACTAACTATTGGTTCATTTTACATCACTGAAACTTAAGCGACTCTCTCGCTTCAGTATTTTCTTCGCCGCCGCATCCCCCTCCTTCGGTAAGATTCAGACATGGCCACCGTCACATCCAACACGCCGCCTAAATCATTCTCCATCTCCATTTACAACCCCCTGAAACCCCTAATCCCCAAATCTCCATCTCTCTTCTTTCCACCTCACAAGAATCATCATCATCATCACCGTCTCGGTTTATCCCTAAACGCCGCCGTATCGCCACCTCCTTCACCCGAAACCAAAACCACACCTTCACCGGACTACAGATTCGATATCCTCTCCGAATCCCTACCCTTCATCCAAAAATTCCGAGGCAAAACCATCGTCGTCAAATACGGCGGCGCAGCCATGACATCCCCGGAGCTCAAAGCCTCCGTCGTGAGCGACCTCGTCCTCCTCGCGTGCGTCGGTCTCCGTCCCATCCTTGTCCACGGCGGAGGTCCCGACATCAACCGTTACCTCAAACAACTCAACATCCCAGCCGAGTTCCGCGACGGACTCCGCGTCACCGACGCCGCCACGATGGAGATTGTCTCCATGGTCCTCGTCGGAAAAGTCAATAAGAATCTCGTATCTTTAATCAATGCCGCCGGAGCCACCGCAGTGGGGTTATCCGGACACGACGGTCGTCTTCTCACCGCACGACCGGTCCCTAACTCAGCTCAATTAGGTTTTGTCGGAGAAGTCGCGAGAGTTGACCCGAACGTGTTGCGTCCGCTTGTTGATTCCGGTTACATCCCGGTCATTGCCTCTGTGGCAGCTGATGAGGCTGGTCAGGCTTATAATATTAATGCGGATACGGTGGCGGGGGAGCTAGCGGCGGCGCTAGGAGCTGAGAAGCTGATTCTGTTGACTGATGTGGCGGGGATATTGGAGGATAGAGAGGATGTGGGGAGCTTGGTGAAGGAGATTGATATAAAGGGAGTGAAGAAGATGATTGAAGATGGGAAAGTTGGTGGTGGGATGATTCCTAAGGTCAAGTGTTGTATTAGGTCTCTTGCTCAAGGAGTGAAGACGGCGAGTATTATTGATGGGAGGAGACAACATTCTCTGCTTCATGAGATTATGTCTGATGAAGGAGCTGGAACTATGATTACTGGATGAATCATGTGATCTTTATCGTCATAATTAAGTTCAGGTTAAGATGACAATTCTATAAATCATGATAGTTGCTTATGAGTCTTAGAAAGAGAATTTTTTGGGCAGCTCTATGAGTATCATTGGTCTTAAAAAAGTTTACATTTTTGGAGACAATAAGCTGTTATGAGGAGTCTTCTTCTTTCTCTGTTACTGTTTCTACTTTTGTACCATCTGATTCAATCAAATAAACAGTGTTGGCATATAGGTTCAGTTAATAGTGGCGATTGATCTTTCTTGCCATAACCGATCCGAGTTCATTGGTATAGATACTTACATTGTTGCTCAAATAAATATATCCAAATAACATTTTTAGGTAGATAGTTCATGTTTTGCCTAGTTCGTTGTTGTAGGTGTCTCTCCAAACCTGACAGGATTAAGTGGTTCCAGAACTGAAGTGAAACTCTGTTCTATTCCATATCCCCATAATTCTTCGAGGCTTGACCGAGATGAAATGTTGTTGGGTTGGCCCAAGAAAGATACTTTAGCTGCGTGTGAGAGCCACGCCTGTCTATTTGGTAACACATACCACAAAGTATCACTTAACAGTTAACAAGTGTGTGGTGGAGCAGGACTTGAAATTGACCATCGTTGTCAAGTAACCCCCTGTTAGGCTACAACGAACCTTCCTTCATTCACATTGTTACCGACTCTTGGACCCACGAATCTATGCAAGTTGCAATCTTTGGAGGACCCATTTAATTCCAAAGCCGCACAAGTTGCTCTCGTTTTCAAATACCTTTTGTCTTCTTCTTCAAGAGTATACTGGCACTAACTGTCATGATTCATGAATGAATACTTAGCTGGGGAATCTCAAGAAAAACCATTGCACTTATTTTTAGTTTCTTTCAAGATTTTAGTTTAAAAAAGAATCTTTATATCAGTAAAAAGAACAAAAAAATATCACTTCAGCACCTCTCAAAAGAGATCATGTCTTTGTTTGAATCATCATCATCATCATCATCAGTGCCTATCTAGTGAACCTTTCAAACGCGAAAATGCCTCGAGTCTAACTAAAGAATAAGCAATGTTTCCCTCTTTAGCTTCCAGCGGAGAAAGGATAAAAGATTCTTTGTTAGCTGGACTTCACCGTGTCCACAACGATCCCTCTTGTTCTTCCTGGTGCTCCCCCGTTGATTGAAGATGAATCCAACACTGTCCTGCTTACACCAAAAGACTGTTTCATTAACAACTAAATTACTCTATCAATCTTGATTCAAACAAAATCAGGAACTTACATGTTGTTCTTGGTTGCTTCTCCTGTTTCTTGAATCAAAATCTTGTCTTCCATCTTTGTTACTGTGTACTCCTTGGGAAGATTAATCCCTTCTACTGCTTTTAATCAAACAATCACAAAAGAAGAAACCATCAAGCTTACTTTCTTACCTCACTATGTCTACTCTTCGGCTTTGGTTTTATTACCTTCTACACCATTCACCGGAGCATCATCATTTATCTCCAATAGATTCTGAAACAGAGAGAGAGTCATATTTATTCATCATCAAAGAGCTTCAAAAATGATTCTTTTCAAAACAAAAGTCACCTTAAGGTTCTTGTAACATTCCTCGAGGTTGTCATTACACAATATATGACCAAAAATGTCTGAGGACTTCCCCGCTTTGATCTCCGCTTCAGCGTTTCTAAGCCGCTTTTGGATCTGCTCCTCTGTCTCAGTTCCTCTGTTTTTACATAGCATTTGAAACTTGAGGATACTAAAAATCTCCTTGAACTACAACAACTCTTACGGGTGAAGTCTGATTTTACCGGGCACGTAGCCGACCTTCAAGCTCCTTAATGGAAGGAGGGCATACGAATATAAACAATGCATCAAGAGAACTCGCCTTCACAGACCTCGCTCCTTGAACATCAATGTCAAGTATGCATCTCTATACACACACAAAAACAAAAAAGAACTTGATCATTTCAAAGATCAACAACATAAAAGACATGATCTCTTTTATTACCTTTCCTGAATCAGTTACAACCTCAACGGATTCAATGCTGGTTCCGTAAAGATTACCATGAACAGATGCAAACTCAAGAAACTTGCCGTCATTAATCTCTTTCTCCATCACAGTTTTATCGGTGAAATGGTAATGAACACCCTTCTTCTCCATACACCTCGGAGACCGAGTTGTGTGGCTCACAGAGAACCCAAACATGGAAGGGAACTCTTTCATCAGCATTGATATAAGCGTTCCTTTTCCAACCCCAGAGGGACCGCTTATGACAATAGGCTTCTCTGCGTTTCCTCTCACTCCTTTGCTCCAAGCAACAACCTCTTTTCCTAATAGTTTCCTTTGCTCCCGGACAAAAGGACTATCCACCTACATGACCGCCCAAACCTATGAGAAAGAGAACCATGAAAACATTGGTATCTCCAAGTACTAACCTCGAGGAACCATATAGAGTCATCAGGAGCTGAACCTTTTTTGATAACTAAGATCCGGCCTTGTTTAAGAACAATGGCAGAGTAACCCTTGCCGGGTTTAGGGCCTGTTCCAAGAACAGTAGGACTAGACCTGACACATACACCAACAGTGACATCAAATACTTAAAGATTCCACATTGATCAAGATATATAAGACAAACCACTTGTTAGTGATTTTGTCATGAATCAGAACCCTAAGGAACAATGGGTTGTTCCCTTCATGACTTCCACCAATCACATACTGCAAAAGAGATCAAACCAATGCTCTGATATGTTGAATCATATCAATTCCACAAAACTGGGAGGCTTACAAATCGGTCTCCAATTTGAACTGATGCATCTCTGTTTTCTGGTTCGGGTTTAACACCAAAGCCATTGGTGTGTCCATTCTCCAAAGGATCCACAAAGAAAGTTGGTGCTCCTCCCTGTTAACAAACAATGTAAGACATCTATAAACAATGAAGCGCAGCGAAGTGAAAAGAGGCTCACCATAGAGGCTTTTCTTATGCTTCCAAGAAGACAAAAACTCAGCCTGAGGAGCCATGGCACAATCACAAAGAAGAATCAAAACACACAAACTACAAAATAACGTTTCCTCTAAATCTGTAAACATAAAGGTTAGACCTTTCCCTAAATGCAGAATCATCAAAGAAACCAAAACCACAACAAGAAAAAAAAACTATTTTTCCTACCTCGAATATGAACAAGCTGAGGAAAGACGATGGCTTTTGGATCGAATTGAGAAAAAAAAAATCAGTTTTTCTTTTGTTGTTGTTGTGGCAATCGATATGGCTCAGCTATGGGAAGAATATATATATTTGCATTTTGCATAGTCCCAAGACAACTTGAAGACAGATGGATGGGTGTGAGGAAAGCTATACGATCCTTTTTGTTCTTTCTAATTAGTTAATTATTATTCTTATTATTCAATTTAAGTTTAAATTTTATTAGCTTGTCATAATTTTTAATATTAATTAATATTTTCATCGTTTTAAAAAAAAATATATATTTTAGATTTATTTGTATTTGAAAGATTGATGTTTTGGACTTTAATTAATACATTTTTGTTTTACATTATAAAAACACAAATAGTTGGCTATTTATTAGAAAATAAAAACAATGTAAACTTTACAAAAATAAATAAAAATATTTATTTTAACATATGTAAAAAAATAAAACATCAACTTTGTATGCAAATGAAATATTAAAGAATTATTAGATTGCCATAGTTATGACTAGTTGTTAAAAATAATATGTAAATTTGAAAGTTGAACATTAATAATTGTAGCTTTGGTTTTTATAATTGGTTTTTACGATTTACAATTTTAATTTATAGATGTTTTTTCTGTTAGTTTAATTTTGAAAATATAAACTATTTTATAAAATGTGAAACTGAACAAAAAATATCCTATGTAAAAGTTGAGAGGGGAAAAAGAAACAAAACATGAGATAATTAATAAATTTTCTTAGCTGTAGCTTCAAACACATATTAATTTATTAATTTGGTATAAAAGTAGAAAAATTGTCAAAAATATCACTTTCCTTGTACCACTTTTTAAAAATACCTTAATCACTTTTATCCTTGTTTTTAAAAAGAAAAAAATCACTTATAATCTTTGGGTTAATTAATCTAAGACTTAAGGTTTAAAGTTAAGGGGTGGTGTAGGGTGGGGTAGGGTTTAAGAATGTAAAATTTAGGATTCTAATTAGTTTTAAAAAAAATTTACCCTTTAAAAAGTGGTATTTTTGAAAATATCTCTTTAATGAAGGTAAAAAATAAAAAGTGGTACAAGGAAAATGTTATTTTTGAAAATTCCCCATAAAAGTAAGATATATTATTAATGTGGTTTTATTTGAAAATAGCAGTTTTAACCATTTTGAAGAAAATGTGTAGAAAAAACATAGTTTTAAGAGCATATTTCATTTTGATCCATTCTTAAGAACTTGAAAATAATTTTAAACAAAATATAATTTACAAATTAATATATTTTAGCATTTTTATAAGTGAAATCTAGACATTTTAATGTTAGTATATTTAAAAACTATATAATTATATTATTTTTATTTATATTAAATATGAAAATTATATATTACTTAATTTTGTTTTAAAGTTATTTTAACATGTTTGTTATCTCTGTGATTGGTTTAATTAATCGTGTGATATATGTGATAAATTTTAAATTATAAAACTTATTATGTCAATTTATTGGTTCTAATATTTTATTTGTATAAAACTTATTCGTTGTCAACTTAAACTAAGCATAATCTCACATTAATAATTATACTCTCTTAAGAATAAAAACAATCTAAAAAGAAAATCTAATAAGAAATATTTCTTAAGATTAAATAAATGTAATTTTTATTTATGAAAATATAAATAAACTAATTTAATTAATTTTTATATTTAATGAAATTATTTTGCAGTTTCTAAGACCGCAAAAAATAATTATACTTATTTTTGAATTTGTTTCATAAATAAATTGAGTGTTTTAGTCAATTTATTAAAAGGATAAATAAAAATTATTAAAATATAGGACTTAATATTTTATATTATTTGGATAGAAGATTGTGTTGTTTGCAAACATATTTAGTAGTAGTAAAAAGAGAGAGAATATTAATTAAGTTAAATATGTTTAACTATATAATAGATGAGTGCATTTAATTTAAAAACTTTACAGAAAAAGTTGAGTCCATGGAATGATTCTGTTTTTTTTTTTAAAGTAGATGGCTTTTTTATTACAAAGAAATAAATAAAAACCAGTTACTCCACCAATTATTCCATTTTTATTATATATAGCTATTATTTTAGTTAAAAAACAATTTCTTGACTAAAAGTTAAAAACAAAATTTGATACATGAATCTTGCAGTCTCAAGAGTTTGGCTTTAAGTAACCTTAAAGTTTTTAAATACCTTCTTTGGGAATCAAGCCAAAAGCAGTAGACTTTGGAAGAGTTTTCAGGCGACTATAAAAAAGTACTACAATGAGTTAACGTAGAGAAGATGGTAACATTTAATCTAATGACGTGAAATGTGAAACTGGACCAATAATGTTAGACAAGGACCACAAGGCCATATGGGATTGGTTAGAAACATGAAAGTTTGTCCCCCAAAATTCAAACTTCCATTCAAACATGACAATGATTATGAGAAAACCATAAACTCTTCAATGTTGAATACTGGAAAGTGGATAAGGACATGAAAAAGAAGTTTGCCCTCGTCCTTATTTTTGTATCTTAACATTCTCTTTTTCGATATTCCAATACTTTGTACAAAGACGAGTCCACTATGACCATTTGCGTAAAGAGTATTATCCATGATCGAAATTAAACACTTTTACAATCCATATGGTGTGTCCATCGGCGGATCTAGGAATAATTTTTATTCAGGGTAAATATTTTAAAACACTATTAATACATTTACAAATTTAAATTTTCAACAGTGGCATTATTAAAGTTCAGTACAAAAATTACATTAATTTTGGCTAAGAGTATTTCTAATGATACAAAACTAGAACCGATAATATTTGTTTACTTTAATAATCCAACTAATTGGAATTATATATAAACTGGATAATGCTATAAGACTGACTAATCGTAAAAAATGATAAATTACGATTCAGTTATGCCATACGCAAAGGATGTGGTTGTTAAAGTATTGGAAGCCAAAACTAAGGGGGCCTTATTGAACTGATGATTTGTGAGAATTTGGAGATGTACCAAATTTAAGGGGTTTTATAAAAAAAAACGGAGATTTGAGCAAATTTTTAGGAGCTAATTAGAGTGGAATTTGGAGAAAATAAAAATAACAGTTTTAATTTGAAATGCTTTTGTAATTAACACATCATTATATTACTTACCCAGAAATATGAAAAACGACAACATCTAACACCATCAAGAGTATTGTACAGGATTATAGTGCCATGTTAAGATACAAAACATCTGAGCTTGAGAAATTGTGCCTTGGCCTGGGACTTAATACTAATTAGAAAGGAGCTAATAAACAAATGACAATAGATAACAACAAAATTTCTTCGTCAAATTTAATAAAAAAGAATTTATGTGTACTAAGCTTGATGATAGATAACAATACTGTAATCTTGTAAAGGTGACTGATTTCTACACAATTTTGACTAAGCGAGCAAAACAAAACTCATCTAGATTGTGACAGCAAAAAACTTCAAGTAAATTAAAGTACTAAAAAGACAAAGAACAAGGTGTTTCTCACACTTGATGCCATAAGACAGAAAAAGTTTCAGTAATTCTACTTGCCATTGCAGTTGTTTAATCACTGCACACACAGGCTCATAAGCATCCGAAAATAAGAAATTTAAATAAAAGTAAAGGATACAAAACCCAACAACAATTCAGAAAAAAACTTACAATACTCTGCAGTCTACACTGATGGTCAAAATGGTCCACATACTTGTTACAACTCTGCAATGCTTGTTGAATTTGAAGATGGACTGGATCGCTGACAAAATGAGAGGCCGTAACCACATTGTCTTGGCTCACAGTGACATGGACCAGAGAACAAGAGACATCAGAATGAGGGAGTTACGTCAGTCTCTTTGCGTGTTCTCATCCCCACTGATTTCTCGGCTCGTGGTATCAATGTCCAGTAAGTTTCACTTGGTATCAATGTCTAAATAGGAAGAAGTGGAGGATTAGGAAGGAAAGGTGTGTCGATCAATTTCGTGACGTGTGATGATGTTGTTGACCCCTTCATTCCTTTCTCAATTTAGGAAGATATGAGAGCGACGAACCCATTACCTTTCTGGGTTTACCTGGTTTGATCATTTTGTATTTGGGTTTGAAGGTTTAAACAGAGGAGATAAAGCAATCGTGTTTTTCTTGAAATTCCATCTCTTTACATGGTATTCATTACTAAGGATTTTGAAGTGTAAATCATTTTTTATGATAATCCCAAATAATTCTTGATATATATCATTGATGAAATCCATATTTTCCAATAAGGGGAGATTTGACGGGGTTTTTACAAATGTTATATCCAATAACCTTGGATTTGTAAGAGTTTTTATAAATTCTATATCCAATAAGGGAGGATTTGGCCAAAAACTAAAATTCTATGAAACTCCCATTTCAATAAGCCCCCCTAAAGCAGTATATCTTAGACCAAATATCTAGATTTGGCCAAATTTTTGTTATGTCTATATATGCTTTTGACTAGAGTAGCTGATGAAGTCTGACCCCAGATTTGGTCCAGCAATATAGACAAAGGAATATTTAAATTCAGGTTCTAGTTGTACAAATCAAATTCTAGGAGATGGAACTTGGAAAACAAAATACTATTAGCTTATAGAACTTAATTAAACTAAACTTGTAAAAATGTAACATAGTGATCCAGAAAATAATCCATTTATGTTTGGTTGATTGCTTTTCTTTTGTTTGTAAACCAAAAGATGATGTGTGACACTACCAGTAATTGATGAATGTATGAGACAACGTCGTGGACTAGGACTTGGTCTCCTTATGGATGCGAACTGTCATGCACAGTTTAAAGAGGACGGGTCACGTGATACGGTTAATGTGCGATCATCAAGAGTGGAGCAGGGGAGTGCTTAAAAAAAGGGCATTCGTGATCAAGGTTGGACAGACCCTTTAGAGTCATGCAGACCAACCCAAACAGTTCGGAGTATATGTCGTTGATCATGGATCTGATTTTTAAAAAATGACTAGGTCATCCATGCACAAAATGGTCGGGTACTGGAGCCGTATCCTGATGAACCCGAAACAGGGTAAAACCAGTCAAAAATGATAAAATGGTAGGAGGCTGGCTTGTATGCAAGAGGCATATCCGAGCGCCGCAATGTCTTCTGAAAAAAGCCCATGACATTATCCAGTTTATATATAATGACAGTGAGGACCTCATTTCGGTGGTGACGTAAGGCGCTGGAAATGCCTAGTAACGACCCTGACTTGCAAAGGACCAGAAGCTTATTTAAAAAAAAAGGCCTATAATGATCCAGCCCTCATTTGAACTCAAGTTGCTAAGGATCTGAATTTACAATAAATACCACTAGACAAAGAAAGATTTTTGGAAAATTTTGGCTGAAACTTATAAATATTTTTGAAGGCTAGAAGCCCATGCTTCTACCGCTTCCTGTCAGGATCGGGCTTGGATATGTCTTATGATATGTAGAATAGTTTTGGATTCCGCTTATCTCCATGATACTATTGTGGGTTGTGATCCATTGGACGAGGCCACGAAGACCACTTCTAAGTACATACCCAAAGGCGGTTACAAGCAGTTTTTGAGAGCCGATGGCCTGAAGGGTAAGAGATTAGACATTGCAATGGGTTCTCTTCTTGATCATATATAACATCAAAACACAAAGGTTATGTTTGTTATAAATTGATTTTTAGTTTTATATATCAAAACCAACCAAAAACTCATAATAGCTAACTGTAGCTCTTTGTGCCATCGTCATTGGAAATTTAACAATACCATACACAGATAGCGGTGAAGCAATAGAACTTTTGGCTGAGTTCCAAATCTCTCTTAACGCATATCTAAAAGAGCTTGTGAAATCACCAGTCCGATCCTTAGCAGAAGTTATTTGTTGAATCTATAGTTCGGTCTGTGATGGTAGATGGTATACGATGGTATACGATGATGAAAATAAACTGTTTTCCCAATAGTATAAGAAATAATAGCTAACTTAAACGTGAATTTTAACAAAAGAAACTTAAATGTGATTTTCCTATCACTCAAGACTCGAGAGAACAATAAAAGACACAATAAAAGATAAATTAAAATAGGGGGAGAGGAGTAAAGTGTGAGAGGTTGTTTTATAATATGCAAAAACATAAATTAATTATTAGTACGTAAAATAATTTTTAACACAACGTTCGTTTTGTGTATGAAAAAGATTAGATCACGAATACCTCTAAAAAGTCTGATATCCAATCCGTGTCCATCCTAATTGTTTATACACCAAATCACATGGCCCCTGAATATGCCTAACTGCCTATGGTCCTCAAAAACTGAAACTGAAATGTTACTAATTTATAGAGTGTGCTTTTCTATACTTATGATCTAAAATAAGCTGTTAAATCCCCAAATTAACCGAAAGAACTAGTTTTCAGTGAGTTCTTGCTTAGTGGCCTACTTTCCTATAAAGGTCCATTGAATAAACTTTGATGTATATAATTATAATCCAATATGATACTAATGTCTTTTTCTTTCTAATGCCGTTGGTCTCTAATCTCAACGGATTCAAACATAAAAGTTGACAAGAACTTTCGCTTTTTAATGTGTGTCTGTTTTTCAAATATTTATCATTAAACATTACAGAAAAATTCGAAATCAATGTTCATGGAATAAGCAAAACACAAAATGATGCCTTAAAAGTTAAATACATAACATTAAGAGCTTAATCGAAGAATATAGTTTTACCCACTTTTTACTTTCACTTCTTCTTTTTTTTAATTATAAATATTATTAATAAACCCAAAACGGGAATAAGGATCCGATTACAAGACGACTAACACAAAATTACACAACTTCACTATCTCCTATCTAGCTTCGCTCGACCCATATCCCCGGCGCGTTCCGCTAGACCGAATCTAATGTCCTTGTGTATCGATTACCGTTCTCAACCTTTGACGATGCTCACAGGAAGGAGAGATTCACCTTGTTTCCTCGGATGCCGGGGTCTTCCAATGTCATCTCCGGAAGTAGCTAGTTTTCGATGTGCTCGTCTAAGTTGTAATCATTTCCAACAATAAGCACTAGACGCAAAGAGGAGAGTAGGATTGAGACACAAACCGAAGAGAATGTCGAACCCGACTATACAACTCGCCACCAAACGCCAATACACCAAACGAACCGAGAAACCGACATGAAGCCGAGATACCTCGACCGCAGGCGAAACAGAAGAACGGACTCGAGGGGGTGACCGCATAAAAACTGGAAAGAGCTCCAAGACCTGCAATAAAAGAAAGCGAGACAACACTATCTTGGACCATCAAATGACGGGACCAGGATACTGGGATGTGAAGCTAAGCCAATAGGAGTCACCGAGGCTAGCAAAACCCAGAGACCAACCGAGCTTAGCGAGACCACGCCTACTGTCGCCTCCGAAAACCAAAGACGATTTGTAATCCACGCCTAGAAGTTGATTTACGTGACTAACGAACCAACCACATCTAATGAGAACATGAGCTAGCCACAAATGAAACAAGCCGGATTGCTTCACAAGGTAACCAGAATCAAAGCCGCGAAGGGGAGATCAGAGAGAGGGAGACCACCAGTATTGAAACAAAAAAGCCATAGACGACCTTGTTGACCATCAACACCTTCCTTCTCCACGCACCACCGCCAAACCACCGGAAGCAGAACGTCTTCGAGGAAGTGAACATTCCGAAGCAATCTAGACTGCGGCCAAGAGGTTGAGACCCACCGAGACCCCAAGGTGAGATCTCGAAACCAATCGACACAAAGTCGCTCACGCAATAACCGAGGGAACGCTGGTTAGAACCCACTCGACACCGCCGGAAAAGGGAACCGTCACTCCACCTCACGCCCACCACCTCTCCAAGCAGATAACACCGAGGGAAAAAGGAACCCGCTTGAGAAGCCCTAAACGCCGACTCCTTACCATACCTCCGCCACTCCAGCCTCGCTGCAACACCAGAAGCCTCCCAACCTACCGGATCCAACCGCGGACTTTCACCGGAGGAGCTTGACCACCAGGGTAACACACATATCAGAAGGAGAGCTCAGGCACGAGAAGAAGCAAAATAAAAAGGAGTATAGGGAAGAGAACCCCCGGACGCGGCGAGGCTGCCGGAGAGTGAGATCTACGCTCGGGAGTTTGAGAGAGGAGGAAGTTGAAGAGAGGAAGAGAGGAAGTTCGTAGACAAATAATAATACTCCCGAAAGCTTTGAACTTTTACTTTTACTTACTTACTACTTTCACTTCTTGCTTTGCTCTTCCGCTGCTGCTGGCTTACCCTGCTCCTCCACTGTTGCTGCCGTCGCTGGAGGAGGAGGTGCGGCAACCGTGTGGACTCCAGCGTCAATGCAGCTACGACACTTTCTCTCGACCCAACCTTCGATGTCGTGGTCTCCGCCGTTAGATAAATGACGGCCTCCGCAGAGCCGAGCGAAGATGCTAGCTAAGACGGATAGAATGGTGATGACGGCCTCCGCAGAGCCGAGCGAAGATGCTAGCTAAGACGGATAGAATGGTGATGACGGCTAACAC
This sequence comes from Moricandia arvensis, assembly GCA_905132765.1. Lineage (NCBI taxonomy): Eukaryota > Viridiplantae > Streptophyta > Magnoliopsida > Brassicales > Brassicaceae > Moricandia > Moricandia arvensis. Next base: position 144,736 of record CAJHQP010000639.1, on the reverse strand, counting down.
GACAGCGAGTGTTTCTATTGAACGGTGGTCTTGGGGAGGTGGGTCCACGTATATGGTGGTAGGCGTGGTTCTGGTACCCATTTGATCATCGAGTCTTGCCGTGACTCCGAACATGTGAGTAAGTGAGAGGGAAATAGTTTCAGGTGAGCTTGTGGAGGTAGAAGTAGAGAGTGTTGTTTTTACGGAGTTATATAGATCGACTTTATAATAAAATAAAAGGAATTACAGACTTATGCTTTTAACTTTTAATTGTAATAATAATTAGAGAAATACCCTAAGATAACCCTAAAAAAGTTTTTGTCACAAAAATAACCCTCAAAAACAAAAATGACAAATATAGCCTTTTTATTTTTAAAAAATTAATTTTTATTTTATTTTTTTTCAATTTGAAACTTCACCCCCAAAACCCCACCCCATAACTCTAGACCCTAAGTCTAGATTAGTTAAACCAAGGGTTAACAAAATGACTAATATATATTTATACTCTTTGGGTTAACTAATCTAGACTTAGGGTTTAGAGTTATGGGTTGGGGTTTTGGGGGTGAGATTTAAAATTGAAAAAAAATAAAATAAAAATAATTTTTGAAAATAAAAAAAGGCTAAATTTGTCATTTTTGTTCTTGAGAGTTATTTTTGTGACAAAAACTTCAAAAGGGATTATTTAGAAGATTTGCCCTAATAATTATATCCTTTTCTTTCCTATAGGAATTCTATATATACTCAATTGATTCACATGCACTGGATTAAAAAATATTCACGTCACTTGGCTCATTTCAACATCATCAAATTATATAATTGGTTAATCGAAAAATTAAGAAAAATAAGAAAACAAAACTATGTGATAAAATTAAATTTTGCGATTCCCAACATGTCCTCCGTGTGTGTAAAAACCAAAACCACGTGCATTTGGTTAAAACCAAGAGGTAAGAGCAGGATTATCCCAAATTCTTAGTGGGGTTTTTATCTTAATTTTGATTTAAAAAAAATCAAAAACACATAATAATGGAAGATACATATCTTGATTAGAGGAAAGCGGAGTCGGTTCTTAGTGGACACCCGTCAACACGTCCTTGACTCTCATCTGCTTCTCCGTTTCATTCTTCTCAATCATTTTCTTCATCTTCTGAGTATCACCATACAGATGACATCCCAAAGATCATCGTCGAGGATGAAAAGAACAAAACCTCCTCTGGCTACGCCTCCGCGGACTGTTCCGCTATCTTCTAGCCGGGAGAGGAAACAAGGTTACAGTCTGATTATATGATTTTAGATTTGCCTCTGTGTTGACTTTTTGTCTTGTTTTTTTCTTTGAAACAAGAGTTCCATGGACTGAGGAAGAGCACACGTTGTTCTTGCTTGGGCCAAGTACTCTCTTTTGAGAAAGTGTGAACCTTTTGGTGAATTTGTGTGAAACAGAGTCTTGGAGTTGAGATGTGTCTTATGTGTTTGTTTCTAATGAAAATTTTGCAAACATGTTGAGATGTGTCTTTGTTAGATTCGGGTTTATTATGGGCTTTTATTAAATGTTCCATTGAATACCCGATGTGGGATATATATTCCTAATAGTCTTATGTAATGATTGTGAAGTTGGATATGTGTTTAATCATCTAGTTATGAGTTTGCTAACAGATTATACTAGATGGTGTGTAGTTAAAAGTTTTTGACTTTAGAGTTAATGAGTGATTCTAGATGGTGTGTAGTATCTGGAAATATGTTTTACTGATTCGAATCTGCCTAAGATCATCGGAGGAACTACTTTGAACATTGTCTTAGATTTGATATCTTTAAATATTTTTATGTGTTGTGTGTTACTGTATTGAATAGCTCCTCTTTAAATATTTTCATGTGGTATGTGTTACTCTTTAAGATTGATGGATCAATTTTGATTTGTCTCTAGTTTATGTCTCCTGATTCTCTTTAAGATTGATGGATCAATTTTGATTTGTCTCTAGTTTCTGTCTCTTGATTCTTTATTGATTTGTTTTGTTTCTGTTTTGAAATGATGAATATGGTGACAATGGAGAAGGCAGAGAAAGAGAGATGCATAGAGATTGTAACAAAAAAGTGAGTGAGCTAGAATCAGAGATGAGTCGGCTTGGAGATGAAGTGAAAGCAAAAGACGGTAGAAGAATAAAGATGGAGAAGGAGCTAGAAGAAGTAGCAAAAGAGAAGAGAGAGTGATCAAACTTCACCAGAAAATATAGTATCTACCGATCCAAGATCACAAAAGGCAATGCCCTGAGATACACACCCATGAAGCAACCAAGGTTAGCTTCTACACTAAATGATTTACTAATTTTTTTAAAAGACTCTTAATTAAGAACCTTGCATTGAAGCACATAAATATTTGGATTTTTTAATATTGTCTTTTAAATTATTTTTACTAAATATTATAAAAAAATAAGAATCTTTAAATGGGTCTTTGCAATAATCATGCTCTAATGTATTTGTTGTCCCATCACCTTTAGTTACTCTCTCTGCCACTTCTCGTCTGCTTCTTATCAAAGCCCCTCTGACTCAAATTTAAGCATTGTTTTTTTTTTGCCAACAAATTTAAACATTATTCATTCTTACAAAATAAAACGTGATCATCATGAACACATATATTATATCTCTAGAGTTTCAGTTCAGTTTATCTATGAACTCACTAGTAACTGAGTTAGATTTATCCTTTGTCTTTATTTGACTGTAATGTTTTGGCAGGTGATATCTGTGCTAAGGTTTGTTCATCTTGTTTTATCTCTGCCTCTTCATATATATATATATATATATATATATATATATATATATATATATATATATATATATATTTTAAAAAAAAAAAATCAACAATAATGTTTTTTCAGTAAGAAAATATCACTACCCCCCCCCATATCTATTTTTACCCTAAAAACAAGAAACTGAAAAAAAATATCTGGTGAACTACTTGCACATAAAAATTTTGGGCATGAGTTGAGTATTGGCTTCTAACCCAACAAGCTCAATTTACTCAAAATGTTTAGTGATCGATGAATCTCTCGACGCATGTCGATAAGGAATCTGAGGTACTTCACTTGTAAAGCTTAGAAGCATGTAAATGAGGTGATTACATATTTGTGTGACCGTATCATTTTGTTATTGTATCATTTCATTAATAACGGTCCATTAATGTGTATTCTATGTTTCATTACCATATTGAGCTACCACCTTTACAACAAAATCAACGGTGGTGTTGTCATCTACCACGTGCGCTAAGTTTTGGTGCTGCGTGATGGCCGTTGAAATAATAGCCAAAATTCGATTTTTAGGCCATCTTTAACTCAGTTTCTTAAGGGTGAGGTTTTTAATTTGATTTGACTGTTCTTTTCACACTTTTTGGATAATAAACGTCTCTTACATCTCTTATATAATAGACAGTTCTTAAATTTTCTTAGTTAAAAGTTAAGAAATATTTTTTATCAAAATTAAAAACCCTCATACTAAGAGACTTATATTAAATATGCCTTTATAATATTATCATTGTCATGCACTAGATTAGAGAAAATATAAAAGAAGAAAGACGTTGGACGTATACGAGCGAAGACTTATAACTATAACAAGTAGTCGCCGTTGGATATCTATGACGTGAGGGCATGGAGCATCCATGGAGCCAAGACTTCAGTGTGAACCCAACTACTCCAAGTAATCAAACGGCGATGGTGGTTGGAACTGACATGGCGGCGGCGAATAAAGGTGGCGAGATACTGAAGCCACGTGCGGACAAGAGAGAATATCGGAGGATTGTTCTTAAGAACTCTCTTCAAGTGTTGTTAATCAGCGATCCAGAGACTGACAAGGTTAAAGATCGATTCATGTTCTAGTTTTACTGCTTAAAAGAAACAATAAAATGAATATTCATCGTGCTCTTAGTGTGCTGCTTCAATGAACGTTAGTGTTGGATCGTTCTCTGACCCAGAAGGATTGGATGGGCTAACTCATTTTCTTGGTATGTTTCTTCATAGCAAGATTCAGTCACTAAGTTTTAGTATTGAATATTTGATAGTCATGGAAAAATAATATCTGATATTATTTTATGGGATATTGCCAAGAGCATATGCTGTTTTATGCAAGTGAAAAATATCCAGAGGAAGATAGTTACTCCAAGTACATCACTGAGGTAATATTGTAACTATGTTTGATGTTCTTGCATATGTATCTTCTCCAACTCTGAAAATAGGTTTATGCTTATTGGATTTATGATTTTTTTGTAGCATGGAGGGAGCTCAAATGCTGAAAATAGGTATATGCACACGTCATGTGCCTTTCGATGCCTTCACTCTTACAGAACCCATCGAACTCCAAGTTACAGAACTCCAAACCGTTATCGGTTCTGAGACAGCCAACCTTCTTGTTGATTTGATTTTCAACAAGCTTCTTCCACTCTCTGAACTTACTAAACGCTTCACTCTTATTCATCAAGAAAAATACCCATACTTTTCTAGTAAAATCGTTAATGATTGACAGGAAATACTTCTTCTGTGAAAGACTTGAAGTTTGATTTGTGGAACCCCACAAATCAGCATGAACATATCGCAACGCTACACCTGAATCATGCCTTCCTGAATGAAAGCTCAACTTCTTATGCTTTCCCATGACACAACTTTCACAAAAGTCCAGTACTCCAATCCTTCTTTTATCCAGGATTCCTCTCTTAGCAAGTATATGTAAACTCTTGATACTGAGATGACCAAGTCGTTTGTGCCAAAGACTTGTTTCATCTTTTGAGAGTGGCTGAGTTTTCTTCTGCACACTGCTATTCACTTGCCCTGCAACAGTCTCACCATCGAGCAAGTAGAGTGAGCCACTCAAAGTACCCTGAAGCGCCAGCTTTCCATTTTGTAGAATCTGGTTTTCCCTTCTCCACCTGAGTGTCTAAAACCAAGCATATCTAGAGTACCAGTGGAGATCAAGTTTCTTCTTAGCTTCGGAATATACCTCACATTTGTGAGCACCTTAACAGTTCCTCCATAGGTCTTCACATTAATCGTCCCTATCCCCTGAACTGCTACAGCATTGTCATCTCCCAACAGCACTTGTCCAGTATTAAGCTCTTGAAACTGATCAAACCAATCTCTTCTTGATGTCATGTGATTGGAACAACCTGAATCGAGAATCCATTCATCCCTATGCCGATTGTCAGACACAGACAAGGCATCATCTTTTGGATCCACTACAACAGCAGCCTCTGCAGATTCATCATCACCATACTTCTTCTTACGAGCATAGCAATCCTTCTTCACATGCCCCTCTTTCTTACAGTACCAGCACGTGAGTCTAGAACCTGAGCCAGACCTCGATCTTCCTTTTCCCTTCCTGCCACTGCTACTCGACATCTCTCTCTTATCAGGTCTGCCACGAAAAAAATAACCATAACCTTCATCTTTTCTCTGCGAAGAACCAGACTCTTTGATCTCTAGCTCTTTTGACCTCGCAGCACTCGTGACTTCCTCAAGGGACAATGTTTCCCTTCCATACTTGAGTGTTTCTTTCAAGTAACTGTACTGACTTGGAAGTGATTCCATCAGGAGAATAGCCTGAACTTCCTCAGATACCTGCACATTCACACTTGAAAGATTTGAAACTATCTTCAAGAAATCATCAATATTTTCATCAATTGACTGAGACTCTTTCATCTTGAATGTGTAGAATTTATGTTGCAAGTGTATCATGTTTGGTAAAGACTTAGAGAGATACAACCTTTCCAATGTTGACCAAGTCGATGCAACGTTCGTACACGCCTCGATCTTCCTCAATACATGATCGCCAACATTCAGGATGATGAGATTCATTGCCTTCTCAGACCTCCCTAACCTCTCTGACTTTTCCCTCTGCAACCTTTCTTTGAACACATCTTCATCCTCATCTTTCTTCATCATAGACTTTGGAATTGATGTTTGCTCCAACAACACATCCTTCAACCCCAACACCGAAAGATGAGCAAGCATACGCTTCTTCCACAAAGAGAAATCCCCTTTGCCATCGAACCTCTCAACCTCGATCCTTACGTTCGCCATTGATTCAATACCTCAAACACAACAACCTTGAATCAACAACCTTGAGCTCTGATACCACTTGTTATTGTTCAAGTTCGTTTCTGTCGTTAAACACAAACACGAAATCTCTTGTTTTGTTCAACCGCGGAATTTAATGTTGCACAGATCACGACCTCACACTCAGGAACTACGAATTTTGCAAGGAATCAAACGAGAACGAAAGTAAGAACAGGAGCACACACAGAGAATAATTGATTACCCAGAGTTCACTGATGTGGCTACGTCTCTGGGGCCTGGCAAGGCATATCACTAACTCTTCCAAGATCACAAGATGGTTGTGACCTAAAGTTGTAACCCTAATACAATCTCCTTGGCCGTCACGTTAACTCAACGTTGGCTCTCTACTCTCTCTTTTGGTTAACCCTAATAACACACGAGCCTTCCTTTTATAATTAAGCAAGGTTAGTTACAACTGATAACCGGTTTTACTAACCGTAAACCATTGAGTTATAATAGCCTAGACATTAAACCAATGTCCTGTAACCCAATTGTCAATCTCGACTTGGTTTAAGCTCCAATATTGCTGATTCTTCATCACCAAGATAACATCTAGTTTAATTGTTTCAACAGGAATAAAGTTAGAGCATGTTTATTGGGTGGTTCTTAAGGGGTTCTTAACAAAAAATAATGGTAAGCTTTACTATTTTTCTTAAGAACCGCCTCTAAAAATCCCTGATTAAGAACCGGCTCTTACAATGTTTCGTGGGTCCCACTGATACGTGGTGGTCCACGATTGATTTGTTTTAATTTTTTTTAAAGTCTGAAAAAAAAACTAAGAAACATGCTCTTATGAGCCTTCTAGTGATTTTGCTTATATCATGAAAAATGAAAACTATTATGTCATCTTTACTTCTATGTTTCAGCTTATTGTGGTCAGACTGCTGGTCTTGACTACAGATTAAGTCTTTCGGACAATGGTTTTGAGGTGTGTTTGTAAAACGTTTCTGATGTTTCCTTGTCCTTTGCTTAATAAATTTCATGTTTGACAAAATTGTTTCTCATTTTCTAGCTCTATCTTGTTGGCTTTAACCACAAGTTGATGATCTTGCTGGAAGCTATCATGCAAAAGATAGCTAAATTCGAAGTTAAACATGACAGATTTTCGGTTATCAAGGTAACCTTGTTCCACTTTCTACATTAGCACTTTAAAGTTTATTCACTGCATGATGCATCCAATAAGTCTGGTTACCATATTAATTAAAGCCATGTTTTTCTGCTTCCTTATCTTGTAACAGGAAACAATCACCAAGGCATACGAAAATATCAAATTCCAACAACCATATCAGCAAGCAATGAGTTACTGCTCAATGGTGTTACAAGATCGAACTTGGCCTTGGACAGAGAAACTAGATGCTCTTACTCCCTTGGAACCTGAAGACTTAGTGAACTTCGTTCCCATGTTGTTATCAAGGACATTTGTTGAGTGCTACATAGCAGGTACCACTCATAATCTGTTGTATGATTCTTTGGTCTCTAATCCTTCTTACGTTCTTAAACACCCTTTTCAGGAAATGTTGATAAGAATGAAGCTGAGTCCATGGTCAAACATATTGAAGATGTTCTTTTTAACGACCCAAAACCTATTTCTCGTCCGATATTTCCATCCCAGTCCATGACAAATAGGGTTGTAGAGCTGGGAACAGGAATGAAGTACTTCTATCATCAAGAAGGTTCAAACTCTTGTGATGCAAACTCTGCCCTAGTGCATTATATTCAGGTATAGTTAGCCCTCAAACTGTTTATAAAGGTTTTTTTAATGTAGATCTTGTTACTTAAAAACTCTTTGTTATGAACAGGTTCATCAAGATGAATATGCAATGAATAGTAAACTTCAGCTTTTTCGTCTCATTGCAAAGCAAGCCACTTTTCACCAGCTTAGAACGGTGGAGCAACTTGGTTATATCACCTCACTTTCTCAGAGGTGTGCATTGCTTTCTCTTTGTGTGTTTGAAATAATATCTCTGAGTTCTTATGTTTTATGTGTAACCACATTTTCTGTAACACAGCAACCACTCTAGTGTCTATGGTCTACAGTTCATTATCCAGTCTTCAGTTAAGGTATCAATGTTTCTTGCTTCTCAGCCACTCAGACTTTGTATAGTTAATGCATATGTGCTTACAAGCATTAGGATCCTGGACATATTGATTCAAGGGTTGAGTCACTACTCAAGGATCTTGAGAGTACACTTCACAAGATAAGCGATGAGGAATTCAAGGTGAGGTGGCCTAACAAGATATTATATAGTTCACGATTAGTTTTGCTTAAGAGAAACATTTTTGGTACAAAGAGGTATCACACAGCCTCAGATTTTAACTGAAATGACTTTATACGCAGAGCAACGTAACAGCTTTGATAGACATGAAGCTTGAGAAACACAAGAACTTGAACGAGGAATCTTCGTTTTATTGGCGAGAGATTAAAAACGGGACGTTCAAGTTCAACCGCATAGATGAAGAGGCAATAGACATGAAGACAAACCACTCAAATGTTTTGAGCTTTATTTCTAGGACTGTTCAAGATATAACAAAGATTCTTGGGGGGGTTTGTTTTGTGGTTAGGTGGATGCACTAAGAAAGCTAAAGAAGGAAGACTTGTTGGAGTTCGTTGACACATACATAAAAGTTGTCGCACCAAAGAAAAAATCGATGAGCATATGTGTTTATGGAAGCCAGCACTTGAAGGAAATGACGTCTGACAAAGACAAAGTTGCATCACCATTCATAGAAATTGAAGACATTGTTGGTTTCAGAAAGTCTCAACCACTTTACGGGTCGTTGAAAAGATGGAACCAGCTGAAACTCTGAGGAGGTCCCAAAACTCTTGGCAAAAATATGCATGAATAAACAACACTCATATACCAAAACAATATTGTATAACGTTAAATCATATTATTCATCTGATTGTAATCAAAACAGAGTCTTTATCATGTATGTTTGAAAAACGGGGATGATTACAAGCTTTTGTCTAGCAAAGGCAAGAATGGTAGAATCAAGAATCTTGTATCGTTTCATTTTGATACAAAACAACACATGTATCATCAATCATCATAGAACATAACTTACCCTTGTCTCTAACATACACATGTGCTATTACCATTATTTTGTTGGGTTTTATTACCAGTTCTTCATGTCCGTAAGATTCGGACAGCTTATATTATAAAAAAATCGGCAAATCATTGTTAACCCCCAGAAAAATAATACGAATCAAGAAAAACAATAGAACAGAGAAAATAATAATCAAATTCTCATTAACATCCAATTATTTTCTTGGAATCCAGAGATTGTTACAATGTATTACAAAACCTCATAAGAACAGATTTTTCAATAATAAAAAAAACAACAAAAAAAAAGGAAAAAAAAACAAAACATTGGCTCATCAAATCTCTCCTTCAACCAAAAAAAGTTAATCATAATAATTCTATAATTTAGTTTATAATATTATTTTTTTGGTGATAAAAAAATCAATTCAAACAACAGAGAATAACAAGAGATCCCTGGCATCTTCATACCCTTGACCACCTTGAGAGGACTTGAGACCGCAACCAGCAGCAGTTACTCCTCCTCCTCCTCCTCCTAACTCACCAACCAACCCGGTAGATTCTTGACCCGACCCACCAAAAACTCCACCTCCGATCATATCGGTGACACCTTGATGGTGGTGATGGGTGTCGGAAGGAGGATGGTAATAGAGACGCGCCGTCTGAGGACAGTGAGAATGAAACCTCGCCGCTATTCTCACCCCCGCATCCAACATCTCCGTGTATTTCCCCATTCTTGAATGATCTTTTCTTTTTTTTTTTATCTAATTTTTATTTATTTTTCTTTGTTCTCTTTCTCGTGAAGAGAGAGAAGAGATGGAGACAAATGATGATGAAGATTTTGTGTCCGAGCCGTATCGAATTTATAGGTTGCAGGAAACAACAAGAACGAACTCTCCTGTATTTTTCCTTTGTGCCCCTCTATTCTTATTTATTTCAAATATGCCCCTAATAAAGTTTTTTTTTTATCATACCATGGGACTCAATCAGTTAACTATTCATCATACATTACTATTTTCAAACACCCATGATAATAATTCTTAAAAATAAAATTAATACTACTATTAGATTACTTTAGTATCAAGTTTCAATTTTCTAGAAATTTTTTGGGGTTATATATTTATTTATAAAGTGTAGGGTTGAAATTAGGAGGAACTGAAAATAATATGCTGAGATGTAAAGTTAGCGTTTATTGTTAAGGAACCGGTTTAGCGTTTCTTGACAGCTTCCTTTCCAGTTTTTTTACTTGGTGAGTTAGCAAATTTATTCCACGTTTTAATAAGAAATTAATTGTTGACAAAAAGCGTGTTTTTGACTATGGCAAAACCACAATAAGTGGCTTGAAAAGTAAGCGTTTACTTAAAGAATATTTCTCGACGGATGGACTAATATCATCGACTTTTTGGACTTGCTTTTAAGACATTTGGATTTCAAATCAGTAACGTGGGGTTTTTATTAGAAATATTGTCAAATTGTAATCGACAATAACACATGTCACGTTTCCACTATCAACTTATATAACCTCTAACAATAAAATACGGTATTGTCAACTGATTTTTGTTTTGTTTTGTTTTTTTACGTGTGTCTATTGGGTTGTCTAGGTCCCTAGTTTAAAATATTTTAGGTCAATCTAGGTAATTTATAAAAATGCATAAAGATAGAATTTGCTTTATTATCATAACATTTTAAACATATTTAAACTTTCAATTAGCTTACTCTTATGATAAGAGTCTTATCTAAAAAATGTGAAAATTGATTTACTTATAAAGGAAACTTGCCAATTTTTTTATGATTTGCTCATTAATGAGATAAAAATAAACTTCTTTATGTCACATGTACAAGATTTGTCACAAAAGAAAGTTAGGAAATGATTGGTGATGGCTGTGAGTGCTTTACACAACCACAATTCTCTCTCTAGAACAAAAAAAAAAATCAAAGCAATCATGTTTTATTAATAAACTCTAAAGCTATAGTCCAAAATCTTCAAAAGAAGATAGATTGGCTCTAGAAATTAAATTTTCTACAGGTTTAAACTTAGTGCTTTTAAATATAGGTTTATTTGTGAAATAGCCAAGAAAATAAAAGAAATTGGTTTTGTAGAGAGAAGGTACAGAGAGATAGGAAGAGAAAAGAGGTGAGAGAGTGTTGTTTTGGTTAGTGAGTTAATTTTGGATTTTTTTGGTGTTATAACATGCAATTTTCCTTTAAATATCTGAAATAATTCTACAGCAATAAATTATAAAGTTAAAGACACAAAGTATTAGTTTGTGAGAAGGTAAAAGGAGATTGGGAGAGAGAGAAGAGAGAAGAGAGATAAAATAGATTTGTTTGGGTCCGGCGTACGGCCGGCGCGTGAGCGAGCGTGCCGTCGCCGGAGCCCTTTTTTCTGTTTAAAAGCTTGTTGTGTTGCTTCTCCTTCGTCTCCTCTCACCTATCGCCTTGTCTGAGCTCTGGTCCAGTATCCACCGTTCGCGGAGGCTCGGTGTCTGGAGTAAAGACGCGGTTGTGGAGAGGGTTTCGGCGGGGGAAAGGCGGTTTGTAAGTCCAAGAGTCGATTCCGGGAAGTGGAGGCTTCTTAAGCTCTGCTGTCGCCGGCTGATTTCCGGGAAGAGGAAGCTAACATGCTAACATAGTTCCGTCTTTGCCGGTTCTAGTTTCCGGAGGGTAGAGGCTTCCAAAGCTCTGTGTTGCCGTTTGGTTACCCATGGTAATTTTTGGGTTTTAGGTCATGTAATGGCTTATGTGTTTGGTTACCCATGGTAATTTTTGGGTTTTAGGTCATGTAATGGCTTATGTTCTGTCTTTTGGTGTGGGTTGGGTGTAGTTCTTGTTGTCTGTGTGGTTGTTTGGGTCGGTTTGGATGAGATCTCATGAAGTGATGAAGCTCTCAGATGACAATAATGATGACATGAGAAAAAAGAAGCTTCTGTTGTTACGGGAGGTATCTTGGAGTGAATGATGTGTTGAGATGGATGAGATCTCGGTTCGCCGATTGATGCTCTCTATAGAAGAATCTCCAGTGGAGGAGGGGTGTTTATCTCCGATGCGGCGCCGTGCAAGTTTGGGCGATTCCATCGGATGGAGTTAGGGAAAGGGGTTTGGCGGCTCGTGTCTTAGGGCTCCCGAATGTGTCGGTGAAGTTTGGGTGGCTTTTGGGCCCATTCTTGTATTTTGTTCTAGTTGGCTTTAGATTTGGGCCTTTGGCTCTTTTGTAAGGATAGTGGGGTTTTGTCCTTTTAATTAATCAAACTTGACGGAAAAAAAAAAGATACAAAATCTACAGCTTAAAGTTCAAAGCAATAAATCTAAGGCTACAGCTGTTACCAATCAACACCTAAATTGGACTTATAAGATTAGTCATTAACTTACCTTGCCTCTAATTTCTTTTGATTATTTCTAGATATCCCTTAAAATAATGTATTTGTTTGTCATCATCATATTCATTCTAGAAAAAAATGACAAGGCTTTTTGAAAAACATTATGACATTGCATCAATTTAATTGTGAATATGGTGATGACAAATACAATTTCATTTATAAAAATTTATATCTTTGGAAGAAAATATGGTAATAACAAATAACTTTTATATTATAATTAAAGTAAAATTTATATATAAATATTTATGTTTAGCAAGAAATTTAATGGTAATAACTAAAAACTCACAAATATCACATTTAAACTTATATATCATACTATTGTATAAATACATACACACATACAAAACTAAATAAATATGAATCAGATAAAAAAAGATTATTGATAGTTAAATGACTGAAATTTTGTTTATCTTATTAGTTTATTAAGTTGATTAACAAATTATTTTTTACCAGTTTGACGTATTTTAACTAAACAAGCAAAAATTCCAATTTATTAGAATTTATGTATTTATATATAGTTATATTTAAAATTAGAGAATAAGATACATATTTAGAGTATCTAATCCGTAAATATAATGTAAATAATATATTCTTTAAAATGTAATTTTCGTTCTATTGAAATCTAAACAAATTCAAAATCAAATAGTTAAACTAAATCAAAAGAAACAAAATTACATAATTATATTTATTATTTTTCTAATCAATAAAATTAAAATATCAAATAATAATATCAAATAAAAAATCATTTTTAAATAAAGTAACATTATTAGTTAAAAACTATTATAGGGTAGTGTAAACTCCTAGTGTAATGTGATCATAAGATTGCAAAGGGGTGTAATATAAGCATACCTGCTTCCAACAACGTCTTAGTTTTTATAACGTCCTTAAATTCATATTAGGCTTTAGTTTTTCTTTACTAGTACTCAATTAAAGGCAAAACATTAAAAAATTAAGGACGTTATAAGAAACATAAAAAATTAAGGAAACACTATTATCTTAAAAAGGAAATACTATATTGATTAAAAGTTTGGAAATTTATAAAACCAATTCCATACAAGTCTAATAAGAGTAATTTAGAAATTACTGAAAATGTTGAGTTATAAATAAGTTACTCTAGTAGTAAAAAATTTAAAGAGTGAAGTCATGTTTGACATTTTAAGGCTAATTTTTCAAACTTTCAATATGTTGAAAACAGACCAAGCTTTTGAATTTCGTCTAAATGATCCGTTAGAGGGTTATATGTTTAATATGTTTTTTTTGTATTGTAAATTTGACATTTCATTAACTTTCAAAGTTTTTCACATTTCAAGTAAAGTTTTGGATTTTTACTATGTTATTGGGCTCTAAATGTTTGTCTTGTATTAACATGTTTGGTGCATTAGTTGGTGATACAGTTTTTGAAAAGTTGAGTTTTAGTTTTTTGAATATATGTTACGTATCAGATTAATGTATTCTCTGCTCGTTGTTTGATAGCGAGAGTCAAAAGCGTAGTCAAATGAGATTTATGTTGTTGTAAAGTACATTACATTGTTTTTTGGCGACGCTTGTGCATTTAGATTTTGGGGAGGATTTATATGTAATTGGTGTTCTTGAATCCTGTTGACCGTCTCCCGGCTACTATAACATTGTAGTACACTTATTATTGTGTGTTGCTCAGTAGCGGAAGTATGTGAGAAGGAGGTGGCAAACGCCACCAAGTAATTTTCAAATTTTTATGATAAATTCAAATTTTTTTTTGTTTAACCAGGTGTTGATCTTGCGGTCCACCACTTAGGCCCGGCGCCAACCTTTGTCTGTAATTTTTACGGCCCTGGACATGCCTCCTCGCCCGAGGTTCGAACCCGTATCCTCCAAACCGAAACTTGGGATACCATTGGACTAATTCGTCCGGGTGATAAATTCAAATTTTAAGAGTTTTTCTTCACTAAATATTATATTCTAGCTATATTTTCAAAGTTAATGCGTAATTTGCATCCAAAAATAATAATTTAATGTCTGCCACTGGTTTACGTGAATATATGTTCAATAATTTTTGTATTTATAGATAATGACTAAGGATAAACAATGTAAAGATAATAATGTAGTTAAATAATAAGGTAATGGTATAAACCATGTATGCTCTTTCCATGCAGAAACAACATGACTACGATTATAGAAAGATCAAAACATCAAAAGCGAAAAGAAATCTTAAAGAAGTTCGCATGTTGCGTCGTTATATGGCTGAGTATATCTAGTCCCACCCTCTTTGTTAGGTCTGCAACTTCGGTTGATTCGGGTACCTGGATTTGTTTCTCCGGTTTCTCAGTTAGTTTGGATTTAAAAATATTGCAAATTGAATTGAATAAATTAATACTTTGGTTTAGTTTTGATTATTTTGATTTTGAAATTTTTTTAAGAAACAACTAAGTTAAACAAAATCTGATTAAAACAATGAGCCATAGAGATAAACATATTTCATGTCAATATTTAAAGTAAATCAATGGATTTTTAATGAGATAAGATCATAAATCTTCATAAATAAATATATATATATATATATAATTATATAGAGTATAACATGATATTTTATATGCATATGACATGTACCAATGACAATCACCCAGTAAGTATGAAAAGAAGCCGTTCTAGGAGAGTGAAATTTAGATTATACTCTTCAAGTTCACTCATGGCAACCATGTAAATTCACGACCAAAATGAACATAGTAGATAAACTATACGAGAAGACAAAATTGTGTTATAATATCTTGTTTACATAAACTTCGGGTGGTTCAAAACATCATGTTCACTTCCTAAAAAGTAGATCTGGCAGATACGTAAATGAATGGTTCAATGTCTGATGCAACTAGTTTTTTGTTTATGCTCTCGAAAAAATTGTTTGTATAGTTCATTGTTAAGTCTTGTCAGTAGAATTTGTCGAGTATGCATAGTATAATCGAGTCTTCATATGTTTAGAAAAATTTATATTCATTTGGAGGATTACTGAAACCCTAAAGCTTTAGACTATGTAAAATTTTAGATTAATATAAAAATGGAAATCAAAATGTCTTTTGAGCTTTAGATGAAAAGCTTTCCACTTAAATGAAATGTATGAGTAAAAAGTCTCACATTGTTTATAACAAGAGAACTCTTGTAATATGTATATGACATTCTCTTATCAAAGTTCAATAACTTATGGAGACACTATGGAGAATGAGTAATCTATTCTATTAAAACAGAATCATGAACAATTGATATATGTTTGGTCCAATTATTTATTACTCATGTATTACCTTTTTATATTAATAATACTAAATCTTTTATATTATTTATAAATGATTAAACACAAATATGATTATAAAAAACATAAATATAAAATTTAAATATCTCATTATTTATCTATTACTTCTATATATTAGTAACACTAATTTATTTTATATTATTGATAAATAAAAACATAAATATAATTATCAGAAACATAAATATAAAAATTAATTTTTTCAAAAAAAAAACAAAATGATACCCGCCCGTTTATTAAGGGGCGGGTCAAAATTTAGTATGGGTTATTATGCAACCCACACACACCACCCCGCCGGGCCTGTTCGGGCTTGGGCATTGCTTTGGATCTTGGGTCGTGGTGAATGTGGGATTAACCTACAAAAGATGTTATTTTTTTGGAGCAAATTTATACCAGTATTTTTGCATAATATCCTAGATAAATCATAACAGATTGTCTTTAAAATATCTTGATAAAACTAAATATTTTAGATTGTGTCAAGATAATTTCAGAATATTTTCAGATAATTATCGGAATATTTTCATTACCTACAACTCGCACCATAACCATAAAATTTCTATAATATCATTATTTCTATAATATCATTTTCTTTATCGTTTATGTTTGACTTGTCGATCAGATACATTTCCATATAAATAAGTGTATAACAATTTCAATATTTCAGACGCTCAAAAAAGCAATTAGAAACTTTCAGCAAAAATTCTAATCGTCTTCTTAAGTAAACCTCGAAAAAATAACATAGTACTTTAGTTCACAAATTTTATTTTGGGTGTTACGGAACAATCACATTGTGGTTGTATTATAGAATTCAAAAATCGCATACATTGTGCCTGATTTATTAAGTTAAGGAAAGAAATTAAAATTCAACTCAAAGAATTCGTCTTTTTCTTAACAATTTCTTAGATGGTTTTTGGTTTTATGTTATTGTTTCAATGCTCTTAGTTTCGTGATTTTTATTCGGGATTTTTGCAGTCATATATACAGTTCTTCGGTTCAGGCCAGCTAGCTGATGAAGCAGCATAAGCGGCCACTTAGGGCCCAAACGTCAATCTAACTTTTTCTTTCTGATTTTTTTTCTTTTAAGTTTTACACAACTGAAGTTAAGTCGGAAGGCTTTAACCAGATATGGACCAGCCCTGATTCGGCTAATGCACATAATATGTGCATCAAAGAATTGACATTGTTCTGTTTTGCAATCTTTAACCTGATTACTCGACATGTTAAAATCAGTCAGCATCTTCGTATGCTAGGTGTCCTTGGGTCGAGGCTATAAAATTACTGAGCTATGTATTTTTGAGTTTCTTCTTTGTTTGTTTAGTGAAGCCAATTTTTTTTAACACAACTTTCATTTAAGACTCAAGCATTCGAACTACAAGCAAAGGAGTTTAAACAAACTCTAATAACAAATGACAATAAAGCACACAAGCTACAAGTAGAGAAACCTCTAAAATAGAATGATAGCAAACTCGAAGCGAAGCTCGAATGCATCAAAACAAGAACCACAACAGAGCCGGAGACTTGAGAATTAGTCACTTTAAATCGTGACGTCAAGATCCAATCCGCACCTCAAAATATCATCGAAATGATATCCATTGCATCTTCAGGCCCCAAACAGACCGCTCCACAAGATAGCAAAACTGTTGTAGATAAGGATTCACACCTTCATTTAGTATTTGGAAGGAAAACATACCTCATAAATGAGACAAGGGGTATTATGGCTTGCAACTCCGGAGAGAAGGATGATAGTGATGAAGGCGATATAAATTGTCCCGATGAACCCATCGGTAAGTAGATCCTAGGAAAACTCTTCCTATAAGAGTTATGTGCATATCAATTTCGGTAATGACTTCGGTGAATCCACCAAAAATCACTAAAATTTTGGCCAAAGCGACCAACTTCTCCTACACAAAGTTGAGCATTGAAACTAGTGGGTTAAGAAATAGGTCGCTTAAACTACTTGGGTTCAGCATGTCCATTAACAAATCTTGCCCTGGCCCAATTTCTAAGATTTTCTGCTCACAACACCGCAAGTCTGATACACCGGCGAGGGAGCAGCAACATAAACACGGCCGGAGAGAGACCGGTAGGAGAAGGATGGTTGGTTTGGTACTCCGTTCTAGTGGTATCCCGGTAGGGCGCATCGGAGGAGGGGGATGGAAGCTATCTCCTTCCCGGTGAAGAGGATGAGGCGACAAGCCAAGCTCAAATTGAGTTGTAGACGAACGGAGCGGTAGATCCGGTTGAGAAGATTCAGATCTAAGGTGGTAATTGGTGCCTACCCCAATCGGGAGTGGATAGTCGCCGGTATGATGCACAGTGGGACAAGATGGAAGCTTTATGGAGACACATCGAGAGTAGGTGGTGAGCACAATAGAAGAACACAAGCCAGAAAGGGGAATCCCCCAAAAACATTTGGGTTCAGAAAGATGCAACCCGTAGAACGAAAGAGACACTCTCCAGACCACGACGGCGAGCAAACTCCAGCCTCGACTTGAGCAGTGCCAGAATCGATGGCGGAGAAAAGACCCAAAAGAACCATGAAGAAAACAAAGAAGACAAGATAGCTCGAGCAAGGACAAAGCATGTAAGAGAAGTTCCGACGCCGGTGGTTTGAGGCCTCGCCGACGTCAAGAGATGGTGGCGGCACCTTTACCTCGATTCTCGGATCCGGGAGCGTTTGGAAACTTTAGTGCGAACGATCCGGAGCCAGTTCTTTTTTACAAAGTAGAGAACAACTAAAGTTTTATTTTTATCTGTGTTTGTAACTTTCATATGTTTAGCAAATCATAGCTTCTAATGTCCATCTTTTCCGGTAAGTTGTTTCAGTGATTGTCTTTGCATATGGGTTAAAGAGTAAACATCAGACAATATTCGAGGGAACAGAAGTAAAAACTTGTATAGTTTTCTATGTGAAGAAACAGACTATGTATACGCAGGCGTCCTTTGTCGTAGCATATCTTCAACTGTTAGTTGTGTGGTGTAGTAAGTTCTTTAGTTTTTGGATTATCTGATTATTAAAAATCAATATCTACTAAACTCATGAAACTTGCAATGTATCAGTGTTTTATTCGTGTAATTATTTTAGCAATAATCTAAAATCCGACAAAATATTTTAGCAATAATCTAAAATCCGACAAAATATTTTAGCAATAATCTAAAATCCGACAAAATAATGAATAAATTAAAAAAAAAAATCTTCCAATGGACGACATTTGAGCCAGCTAGATCAGCAGCCCATATAGTCTTGCACGAACTCTCTGTCTACACTGGAAACGTCCATAACAAATTGTCTATTGACACGTGTATGGTAGAAAGAGTGTCGGTTCCCCAGCTTACTTGTTTTATGCTGACAATAACAAATACTTTTGTTTGTACGGTTTAAGAAGTTACTACGAAACTGAAAGGAAATAATAAGAAACAATGATTGTTTCTTTATATACCAACATACAATTGAAAATCTCAAGTTTCTTGTAATCTTTCGTTTTCCGCATACTCCATATTCTATATTAAAATCACACTATAGAATAAACAGCACATGCACGGTCTTGTGCGTTGTAAGAGCAGCCCCATTAGGGGATTTAAGTGAGGGTTCACACGTTTTTCGAGAGGAACAGTGATGAATCCGGTGCGCGTGGGTTCGTCGTGGTGAACCCGGTTCATCACGGGTTTGCCACGTGGCGGGCTGTGATTCGCCAATTTTTTTTTTTTCAAAAAAGTAAAAAAAAAAATATTTTTTTTTTCCCTATGAACCTCCCCCATCAAGTTTACTGATGGGGATGCTCTAAAACGTTTGTTTTGGATTATTAATGAAGTAGATGTTTGACAAAAAAAAAAAAAAAAAAAGAATAAACAGCACATGCATGCATCCAGTATAGTACTCTGATTAATTTTAGCAGGAATGGGTAATAAGATAACATTAACATAAACTAAGATTAAGTTTTAAGAAATTAAATTTTATAAAGTTACAAAACTAAGATTAAGTTTTATATCCGGCAAAGACTTCATGAATCATTAAAATGAATTTTATAAAGTTACGAAACTAAGATTAAGTTTTATATCCGGCAAAGACTTCATGAATCATTAAAATGAATTTTATAAGTTTGTAACCCCCCCCCCCACCCCACATTTTACCCCCAAAAAGGTTTGTCACCCCACCTATCGTCTTATTTTAATATTTTCTCCATTGTTCTCTTTAGTTGCTCACATCTTTGCACAACCTCACGCTTTTATTGTGTGTGGCCATACAAAGAAACTGACTTCATCTATATCCTAGACAATTATTGATATGTATATTATACTAATGTGTGACTCAATATAAAGTTACAAACTTAATATAACTACATAGATGATAAAAACATTCAATGGAGGTTTACACCGTAAACACACAAAGAAAAAAGTCTAATAATTCAACTTAACGGTTTATTTTTTTTAGACTAACCAATTGAGCGAAGTTTTAACCATTGTAGTACATAATTATATCACTAATGTACTAAGAAGATGATATAGTAGGAACCAGTGACTGAAATGAGTGGAGATATAAAGTTTCAAACGAATCAAGTGATTAGATAATGAGCTTTCTTTTACATGTCACCCTTTGAAGCCTTGGATGAGATAATCGGCGCGATATTGACAGAATCCAATTCCAACGATGAATATCGTGATGATATTATTATTGTTTTGTTTAAATAATAGTTTCAATAAAGAAAGACGTATTCAAAAAAGTTTTAGTGTTAAGACAAAAGTAAAAGTGGTGGCCAAATTGACTTTAACCAGCTCGAAAGACTCAAATAATCACATGGTACATAATAAAATAATTAAATTTTGTAATTATGAACATGTGATATCATCATAACCTTAACTGTTTGATTAGGGCCTCCTTTCCTAGACTGATTAATCGGCGGAGTCATAGGTTTATCGTGGTATGTCCACTAAAGTTCTGCTTTAAATTATTTTCTTCTAATCTTCACTATTATGCATTATCTCCACTTTCTAATTAGGTAAAGAGAAACACTGTATAGTATTATCTAACAAAATACTATAAGAAAACTTTATAGATAAGTTCTAAGAATCGATTATAACTTTTGTACCAGTTTTCAACCTTTTCCAAAAGATTATGGCGTTTTATGAAAAAACAAAATGTAAACGAATTCTTAGTAGTGAAGGAAGTTCACATAAAAGTATATGCCGATTGTAAATTCAAAAATATCATTTGAGAAGATAACCCATAATTTAAGTTGTATCAGATTAACACTAATCTTTATTCATACATATCACTAACAAAGATACTTCTCATTAGAGATAGTCACAAGATATATACAAGATTGTTGTGAAAGTAGAGAAAGTATGAAGATAGTTTCGTGGGAATACTTGTGTTATTCATTAGGTAAAGAGGTGCCCTTTATATATAGGGATTTACATGGAAGATAAATGGAAAGAGTACATAAAGGGTAAACCGCCTATGGGCAATACATGGGCCTATGGCCGACTATCTAGTATGAACCTCGGATGGGCTCTGGTTATGAGTGATCCACATAGTGATTTCATAACACTCCCTCTTGGATGCCATAACCATATAGAGCTCATATCATGCTTAATGTTGCCTCATTAAAACCTCTCCATGGAAAACCAAAACCCAATGGGAAAAATGGAAACCACAGACAGGAAAAAGAGTACAACACATGATACTCCCTCTGATTTGGACATCGCAGGAAGGTCTTCCAATCTATGTCTCCAATCTGGTCCATAAGCCTCGTTGAATGTTGATGGTGAAGATGACATGGTAATGTGTCGGCTGGGACAGTCACTTCAATGGCTTTGGAACACTCGGACCTTCTGATGTCTTTCGGCAAATGTGAGTAGAGGGACTTAGGCTTCTCATCATACCATCTGACTACAATCTGGTCGGATCATAAGTACACTCATGTGCGGACCTTCTGGTTGGTTTCATAACCTGTCCAATCTGATATATAACCTGTATAAACAAAATCAATGGAAAACTCTTTTGTTTTGGTTAGTACAAAGCATATGGTATACTTATCAAATATGGGCTTTGTCGGATGTGTGGTTTTGTGGTCTTTAGCCAGAACATACACATTATGCGTTGGGTCATTGACTCATGTACATACGGACTGAACATTGGCTTTCCAGGTCGGTGCCATGGTCCATATGGACCTATCTATGTTCATCTTCGACCATATGAGGTTCTGGTCGGATTAGTCTTGACCAAAACTCATTCATGAACTCTATGGTCTGATCATGGTACCACTTGTAATCCAAAGTTACAATCCTTATGATCTGGTACATTGATATAAATGTAAACCGTATGTGCAATGACTTATCCACTATGGTCGATCTTTCTTTATCATCATTGATCGATCCATGTTGTGTTATAGAACACCTATACACGTCCATTTTACTCTCATGGGTGTCTCATAATGTGATCATTACTGCAGTAAGCTTTCATAATCAAGTTATAGCTCTACGACCAAAGATACTTATGGACCTTTAAGTATGGCTATCGATCTTACTTGCCTTTTGCAATGCCATATATTTCTTTGATGGTGTCTCATGACCTTCTTAGCATGGTTTATACCACGTGCTAGAGTATATATATATATTGGGTCATGGATCTTATCCATTCATGTCCATAATGTTACCAATTAATGGTATGGTCGGATATAAACTTTGGTATGGAATTGGTGTGGACCATTCATGGTTCCGTTTCACTTTTCAAGCGACCATCCTTCATACCAATTACACAATTAGACGTGCTGATCTTAACATGGACACACACATGGAGATATGATCTCTTATGGACTGATTTCATAATCTGTCTAAGGACTGATTATCCTTTAACCTTTCTTGAGGTTAGTATAAGGACAAGGGATTTCTTTTGTATGAATGTATGGACTGATTGTTCTCATGGAACTCTTTGCTAAGTATTTCCTTAGTCTTTCATACTTTATGCATTCTTATGCAGCTGCTTTTTTCTAGTCCATAATCAGCTTAGGAACGAAGCTGTTCAAGAGAGTTTCTTTTCTCATCTTTCTGGTACCTTTATTCTCTTTTATCCAGTGATCTATTCTTTGCATACTTTACAATCATATATTGATCCAGACCTTTCAGATTTCGAATCTGAGCAGTAGCAACCACCATATAGGAGTTTATCTCCTTATAATATGTTCCTTAGTCCTTGTGAGTACCCTTGTGAAACAAGCAATGCTTGGATGCAATAAGTAGCATCTCTCACGGTTTTTCTTATCTTTCACAAGACTTGTCACTGGTTTATATCATCAGATGGTGTCTTTCTTATATGTATGGCCAATGCACACATCTGGAATTTAGAATGAATGAACCCACGAATGCATTCTTATTTCATGCGGGTTCTGATCCTCATTTCGTTCAAGTGCTACCATCATTCTTATGAATGTATCTTTTATGTGTCGACACTTTAATGTGTATCCATAATGTTCCAGACATGATCTAGTAGATCTGAGATCTCGTTTTCTAGGACCTTTTATTACCTTGCAGCTTGGCGTCCCAAGCAACATGGTCTGGTACCTTAGATGTGTAGCTGGCCAGCCTTTATCTCTAATGTCTGGTTGGTTTCCAATGAACTCGGATATGTGCACCATTTCTTTCTTTTCTTTCCGAGGAGTTCTTATCTTTTGGAACTCATTGGTCTATCTTTTTATAGACTTTGTAGCAACTTGATTGTGTCTCTTTAAGACATCAATTTCGTGGTGCAAGCTGGTTCATGACTTAGTCATGGGGTCAATATGTCTGGCATCTAGCTTTTATATCATATGATCATATTCTCAAATATGAGGATCGTGCCAAGACATAGATGGTTAATACCATTCCATTCTTTTACTCTTTATTCTTTTACCCAGCTTATAACTTTCTCATTCTGATGTTGGATAGTCGGATTCATTTGGTCTTATGTAATCCGTGTACCTTGCCAATCTGATCACCCATATTTGGCTCAAGGTCTCTTTGATAATTCAAAGGAGAAAGTCTGATTCATATCCAACATATATTCCCAATCCATCTCATATGGCACATATATTTGTGGTGGTTTATCCTGATTTTCTCAAGGAGATATATGTCTGGTTAATGACCCTTAATCATTCAGAGATGGGAATATTTATGCTCACTTATATGGCCTGATGCATATTAATATTAGATACATGTGAATTCGTTTTTGTCCCTGAGCTTAAGGCTGGGAGTTATAGACCTTATAGGAAATGGTCTATGTGAATTCATGATGTCCTTAATCTTTGGACCTTTATAGGTCATAGTCTTTCTCATGGATGAGCCATGGAATGCACCACGTTTGGTTCATGGGTGTATCACGGATGAGCCGTGTGTGAACCACAAATGACTCATGGGTAAACCATGGTCCACGGATTGTAGTGTGGTTATGGACTATGGATTTGTCCTCACTTCCCCTCATGACCATACTACTCGTGGTGTTTAGGACAATAAAGCCTGAAGAGTTCCCCTTGTGTACATGTTACACAACGTGAGATTCAATGGGATAACTCTCTGTGCCATATGCATTTTCAGTCTTTGCATTTGCATTCTTTGCATTTTCATTCTTTGCATCAAGTTTAGACTTGGATGGCTAATCCAGTCATGCCATAAGTGCTAAATACGTGGGTTAACCTTCTGGTTACCATGGCTTTAAGCTCTTATCATACTGATCTTTAGCATAATTTTGGATCAGTAGAGCATTCATGTATAGTCTTGACCAATTTATAAGGCTTTTCGGCAATTTTCTTTAAAGTCAAGGAACTTTGTTTCCTTTGCCCATTGTTTTTATTTGGAAACCATTCAATGGGTCTGTATGGGTGAATAAAATCCATGCCCTTTAGGCAATGCCTTAGCCGTGGGTCTTGTTAGACCGATTATACAAACTTTATTGTCGAAGTATAGCTTATTCATTTAGACAATTATATGTTTCATAATTCATAAGTGTATGTTGATTATCACAATTGTCATCTTGGACCAAATGGACATTTAGATTCTTCCCCTGTTTGGACTCTCTTGATAGAGGTCACGAATCTGTTTGGGGAGTTCTATATGTCTTAGCTCCAATGGTTTTACTATCCACACCAATGGCTTAATGATTTATTGGTCGGGTGTCATGGTTTAGAAGTACCACGGCTTACATGCCCTTGACCTTGGCCGAAATTTTGGATCCACTACCACGGTTATTGTGGTTTAGACGGCCACGGTCCGAGTTTGTTAACCTCGACCAAATGATTTGTTAATAGCCACGACCATATGCCTTTAGGCAAGGTAAAATTGTGGTGGAAATACCATGGATCTGGTCTCAACCACGTGCCTGGATAGGTTGGACATCCACAGGCCTTTTGTTATAGTGGTTTTGGTCGACCACGGCTCACATTATAGTGGCCTCGACCACGTCTCTGTCATCGACCACGGCTGTGACCAAAAGGGTTCATCTAGCCGTGTGGACTATAGTTATGGACGTGGTTAGGTCCTAGACAGGTTTTAGGTCGAGATGGATCTGGTTCGACCTTGGTCGGATTACGTGCTAGGTCGGGTCGAGTTACAAGGTCGACAACGCACCAAGTTAAACCTGGTTTTGATCCGGTTTCAAGGTCGGATAGGGCCTAGGACGAGATTATCAAACCGAGCTTTAAGGTCGGGATCTTATATGTCCTAGGTCGATGTTTAGTTATTAATCTTCGACCAAGCCATCAAATAATCGACCAATCAACACGGGATAATCTTTGTGTCTAATGATTATATATATAGCTTTAGATTTTCGACATTTGAAATCATATATCAACCAATTCAAGAATTTTAGAATTCACACAATCAACCAATCAACACACATGATTTTTCACATTAGGTTACTTCACCAAAACAATTTCTATTTCAAGATAGTGTGGACGTGGGATATGTATGGTCGATATGCTATGGTCACACGGTCATGTATGATTGCTATAATGGGATGCAAAACAATCCTAGGTCGATTTCAAGGTCGACAAGGTCTAAACCTTGGTTGTTTTGGGACCGGGTGATGGTATTATCACTTAGTGTATCATGGATGCATCAAACAATTCTAGCATCTTAATTCTCAAGAAATGAATTAATCAAAATCAATCAATGAGTTCTCCACCCGATTTTGGTATATAGGGTTTCAAGGCCCTTAAAGGTCTAACTTAGAGACTAGGATTTTAACAATCCGTGGTGTGGGAACAATATGAACATGATACAACTTTCCACGGTCAAGTGATAATGCAATCCAAGCAATCAAACATATTTCATTGATCAAACAAGCTATGCACTTGGCCAAGAAAACATTCAATGATCATCTTAACACTTTAATTTTTCGGGGTTAAGGTTTCAAGGCCTTTAGATGGTTCCTAGGTCGAGATGGTAAGATGTCATCGACCAGGTCGAGGTCGGGTAGGACCATCGACCATGACCATGCAAAAATGGAAATATAGCCTAATGATCAAAAAGGGAAATTTTCCTAAAATCAAATATGGAAATTTTCCTGAACTCATGCAATCAAAATTTTAGGTCTTATAATATATATAGTTTCCAAATTCATGTGAGTGTAATCTCAAACAATCTAGCATCTTAACTTTCATAAGATCAATCAAAATGGAAACTTTCCTAAAATTTCAAGCAATCCATATTTTAGGGTTTAGCCTTTAGAATTTCCAATTTCAAGTTCATGGGTGTGTATACAAATCAATCTATCACCCTAACATTCATGAAAGTCAAAAATGGAAACTTTCAAAAATGGAAATTTTCAAAAATGGAAAATTTCAAAAATGGAAATTTTGAAAATGGAAAGGTTGAATATGGAAATTTCAGGAAATGGAAAATTTCAAAAATGGAAACTTTCAAAAATGGAAATTTTGAAAAATGGAAATTTTCCTAAATTCTCATATCATCCAAATTTTAAGTCTTATAACTTTAGAGAATTTCCAATTTCGAGGTTTAGGGTTTACAATCAATCTATCAACCTAAACTCTCAATCAATCAAATAAGGAAACATTCCAAAATGGAAGTTTTCAAAAATGGAAATTTTCTTAAAGTCTCATATTTTCCAAATTTTAGGTCTTATGTCTTTAGGGAACTTTCCAAATTCGAGATTAGGTTTTTCCTTTTATTTCTAGCAACCTAAACTCACAATCAAACAAATATGGAAACATTCCAAAAGCATGAAACTCGACAAGGGATCAAGTTAACCGAAAAAGGAAAATTAGGGTTCTAGGGTTTATGCATGGTGCGGCTAGGGTTTCCTACGAGTATGGGGAAACAACTTTCTAGCAACCTAAACAAGGTATAGGCGAATCAAAGTAGGGTTTTCAAGGCCCCTTGATCGACAATATGATTAGGTTTCAATGCATGAACAATCAATCAATGTAAAGAACAAATCGATTTTAACAAGTGATAATTAGGGTTCTTCACACAATCGATTTTAAAATCCTATCATCCGGTTCTATATGATCAAGTAATCACTCAATCTATCCGATATCCTATCATAGATTTCTTGATTCCATACCTAAAGTATTGGTTTCTATTAATTAGGGTTTATAGAAGAACCTATTCTTGTAGGATGTAGAAAACGGACCACCTTTAGAGAGGGAATGGGTTGCTCCTTTGATGTTTGTTCCTTTTGAGTTGCAACCAAAGGATTGAATCAAGCTGATATCAAGTTTGTAAACAAGATTAGATATCATCCAAAGTCTTTATTCTGTGAGATAAAGAACATTAGGGTTCATGAAAAACTTAGGGTTTATGAGAAAACTTAGCTTTTTAATTCGTATGCAGTTTTGCAGGTTTGACGGCTTCCACTGTAATGGAGCGTGAGGGCGCGTCAGAGGTCAGAATGACAAGCCGTTTTCACAGACTTCTTCGTCTCGTCCGGGGCTTCAATTTGATATATTACTCGTCGTCTGGGTCCTCACGGTTTGGGAGAACGAGTCGTTTGAAGTTCGCCGTCGATTTGAGAAGAAGATAGAGAGAGATTAGGGTTTTTGAAATTTCGTGGCTTCTTTAGCTTTTAGGGTTTTTTGGAGTCTATCGTGCTGATAACGTGTTGTGAAAGTAGAGAAAGTATGAAGATAGTTTCGTGGGAATACTTGTGTTATTCATTAGGTAAAGAGGTGCCCTTTATATATAGGGATTTACATGGAAGATAAATGGAAAGAGTACATAAAGGGTAAACCGCCTATGGGCAATACATGGGCCTATGGCCGACTATCTAGTATGAACCTAGGATGGGCTCTGGTTATGAGTGATCCACATAGTGATTTCATAACAAAGATATATGTATATATCCTCGACAAAAAAAAGATACACTATGAATATATTCTTAATTAAAAATGAAAATGGTGCATTACTAGACCAGATCAATAATGAATACAGAACATGGACATAAATAAACACCCGAATAAAAATAAAATCAAAGAAGATATCAAATGAATGTGTACAAAAATCTATTAATTAAATAACGAAAAATCTCCCTATTTTTGTTTTGTATTTATCTTTCACCCTTTTTAATTTCCAAAACAATAATAACAATAATGCTAACAGTAACTATAGACAGAAGAATCCAACTCAGAGGAACAAATACGTTTCATAACAATTGCCACAATGTTACTATTACCACCACGCTGTATTATACTATCACGACTCTTTATCGACGCAGCAGCAGCCGCCGCCGAGTTTCTCGTCCTCAACTCAGCGAGCGAACTCGCTTCCGCAATCACCTCACTCTGACCAACCACTTCAAACTTCTTCGTCATGTGAACATCCCCAACGAGTTGACTCAGCACAAACGATTCAGACACCGAGTTCCTTCTCTTGTGCTGCTGCATCGTGGCCCTCGCGATCTCGGTGTGCATCGCGCTCGATAACCCCCTGGTCCCTTTGGCTCCACCGATGATAACCGAAGGGTTAATCTTGTTACTGTGTTTGGAGAAGAAGAGGATTGACTCGGGGCTCCGGTTACGGATCCGGGTTAACGGGTCACCGAGGAATAAAGATGTTTTTGCGTCGACGAGCATCACGTGCTTGAAGCTGCGTCTGACACGTCCGAGGAGCATTGGGTAACAGGCCCATCTCCTTAAGGTTATCGGGACGTGGTCCATGAACCCGGATAGCGAGTTTTCCGGGTCTAACTCGGCCACGTCGAAGCCCACTACCGAACCATGAGTCAACTCGTCTGACTCGGTTGAGTCCGTCTCGTTATTAGCTCGATTAGTCTTCTTCTTTCCCCAGATAGGCTCAGACGTTTCCTTCTTCGATTGGTTCTTCGTAAACCGGGTTAGATTAAATCCCCAAACCGAGTCGGTTTCGGTTTCGGTTTGATTCGAATTCCGGTACAAATTAACGAGTTTCGAGAACGAGTTGTTCTCTTCTTCGATCAGTTCAGCGTATCTCTGAGAATCGAAGAGCAAAACGACGTCGGATCGGGAAGTGACTCCGGAGCGGTGAAGCAACCGTAAGAAGAGACGGAGATCTCGCTCCGTCGTATCGGAGGAGATATGAGCAACGATCAGATCGTGCATGCTCTTGGTTCCTCTCAGAAACAGAGTACCCATCCCCTGGAGAGCGTAACGGTTGTTGATACCACCTCGAGTTCTGGTGGCGACGTCGCGCGTGAGGAGGAAGCGACGGTGAGAGACGGCGGAGGAAGGTTCGAAGGTGGAGAGAGTGAAGAGGAAGAGGGTGAGGAGAAGGAGGAGGATGCAGATGGAGATGGTGGATTGAGCTTTGGAGAGGAGAAGACGGGAAGATCTGGAGGGGAAGAGAGTCGTTGCCGGAGAAGAAGGAGAGACGTCGGTGTTGTGGTCAGGGAAGAAGACGAAGAGGAAACCCATTCCTCTTCCTCCACTGTTCTTCGTCTCTTTCGTTGATGATATCAAACCCATTCTTTCTCTCTCTATCACTACGAGTTTTCTCTTTTGTTAGTGGTGAGGGAAGAGCATTCGCTTTCCTTTTTGGCTTTCTTCTCGAATTTGCCTTTTAACAGATCCTTTTTATTATTATTTTCATCTGTTATTAATTATTGGCAACAAAGAAAACGATGGCCCGGGTCGGGTCCTCCCGGGTCAGACACTTGTTTGGAAAACAAACAATATTGTGGGTAGAATAATTGATTAATCTGATTCGGGAACCCTATTTTTAAAATTTTTTTAATAATTTACGGAATAAAGAATTTTACAGTTATTAAATGTTTATAGTTTGTAGCCTTTTTATTAGCTAAGAGCCTATGATGAATTGGATCACATGTTTATTACCAAAATAAAATTAGGAGTAACTCATATTCATGAATCATGAGGTCGACGTCTGTATGGAGCCTGTATGGCTTATTTGGAACATTGAGAGTTAATTGTATGGAGCCTTTAAAGAGGATAGTGTGTGATTATGTGTGATCGTGTTATTAATAAACCAATTTCGACTAGCACGTTATTAAAGGGTGCTCCTACTATTCTTCAAAACAAAGTTTGACCGTTCTCACTTCATGCAAAGCAGTTAAAAGTCCAGGCATGTGTAAATAATTACCCTAACTAGAGTTTAACCATTACATTCTTTCTAAAGGGATTTTACAAAGAATTTTGAAGCGATTTACTATCCAAAATATGTTAAACTAACTCTAATTATGAAAGCAGATTTATTTCAACCAAAGTTGAATATGAAACCTTTTAGATTCATACTAGGTAGTCTAAGAGTTTTATCTACTAGACTAATTCCTCACTGGTGAAAAACGACATTCTATAAATGGTAATTCATGTTTTGGATAACAAATTACTTCAAAAGTCCATGTAAAATCCTTCAAAGCAATGTAATGGTTAAACCTAGGTAATTATTCATACATGCCCAAACTTTAAATGGTGACATCCTTGTGTTAAATTCTAACTAAGATCCTTGTGTTTAATGGTGATTAATTTATGGAGTTGAATATAGTATATTACAATTGTAAACAAGTCCATCGTGTAGCTAAACACAAACTATGCCAAATCAGTTTTTTTTAAGTTTTGGATTGTAATCCTCTTTTCAAAAGCCAAAATGGCAAAATACAAGAAAATAAAAATAAATGTCAGATACATGACTGAAAGCAGTTAGTAGGGTGTTAGGCCCAGTTCATTAAATCTGCCCCCTTGATTACAGCTACAATCCGTGATCGGACGGTATAAACATGAGGAAAAATGGGGTTTTAGGTCTGCTTCTATTACTATTATTAACTTTATAAAAACTCAAAAGATGGGCCCATTAATGCTGATTTGACTTTTGTTTCTGACTCCGTGAGAACTAGTGTGTTGAATGCTGACGGTGGTGGTGGATCTAATTTTCTAATTGGAACCTTCTGACTATGCTACTGCTCACGTGGTTTCTCTTCTTCTGCAGATTTTGTGCTTTTATGATTCTGTTTCAATTCCACAATTATTTATTTTAAGTATATTACTACCAAATTTTGTATCGACTAGTCAATCACCATTATCTACTAACTATAAACTACATTAAAAGCTGTTAAAGTATCAAGTTTCATAGAACATAGCCCATTAAATCTTTTATGGAACGGAGTATATTAACTCTGGTGATTTTGTTTTCCTTTAAAATGTAAATCAGAAATTTTCAATAATTTTATTGATTGCATGGGTCTGAGCAGCCTGTCCAGGCTGTGTCTAATTTTTGTCGGTGGCCTTGACACATTTGAGCTAAAATCTATTTTAAAAGCCCAAGAACTAAAAAGAAAACACATTGTGTGGCCCATTATATAACTAACCCAGACATATATTGGGCTTGGCTTTGAATTTTGGCGCCTCAAGCAATTTTGTTTAGGACCATGCTCTTGTTGTACAAGTATTTTTCAAGTGGAATCACTCAGGATCAGTCAGTAGTAAAGCAAAAACTGGATGAACATTTTGAATGGTTCTTCTCCTGATTCATTCTCAACTTCATGTTTTGATGTGTTCTGTTTCCGCTCTGTTGGAAACTTTTTAACAAGAGAAGCTAATGTTTTGATTACCTAAAAGCATAAAGCAAACTCTACTTGATACCAATGTACACCAGAAGAGCAGCATGAATCAAAGGAGAATGCACAAGAAAACCTCTACTAAACACCATAATTAGGAGAATGATTGATATTTTGATCAATCAGAAGCCACTTGACTTCCAGAGTTATCGCATGGCGGTTCAATCTTCGGCTTCTTTCTCCAATACCCTGATGAAGACAACCTAAGAAAAGCCAAAGAAACACAAGCTTTTTTTTTTTAATATATAATGAAGAGAAAAAAAGGCTTGATACACAAGGTAGGGCTTATGTTTGCAGCTTACCCCAGCTGCAAGGAAGTGTCGGAATGATGCTCCTCGTTGTCATTTTCGTCATCATCGTCTGATGAAGAGCTCTCCGGCTCTGCAGAAAACTGAGGTATTTCACTCAACGGTTTTGGTCCTAATGAACCTCTCCCCAACATCTCTATCTGAAGGCACATTAGCTTTGAACTCAGCAAAGATATGGTGAAGATCAGACTGAACATAATAGATATTTACCTGTTTGCGCAAAAGCTGGTTCTCTTCCAATGCTCTCTTCTCCTGGTGATTATTATAAGCAATATGAAACATATATCGTGAGAAATAACATAGTGGAAGAACTGATGATGACGATACAGCTTGAGGAGTCTTGTTCTTTACCTGTAACCGAGATCTTTCTACCTGGTTGAGCAGGATTTGTGTCTGAATCAAAACAAAAAACTTTGCAGGTTAGAGATGATTCACAGATGGATTATGAATATAAAAAATGATCTTTGTCTTCTTCACCTTTCGATCCTTGACACTATGCAAGCTATCATTCAACTGGTTTTCAAGAGAAATAAGATCCGAGAAACTCATACCCTCAAGCTCCTTACCCTTGAGTCTCCTAAAAACAGTAAACCAAAAAAATGAAAGACCGAAGCTTTAACACAAGGTTTGTCCAGGGAGAGAGACATACTCAATAGCAAGCTGCAATCTCTCAAGTTCACCCCTCAAAGATTCATCTGTCCGCAACTGCAACAACGGAGGTCCCATGTCAGTAAAAGGGATAACTAAAGTTTATGGTAGAGAGGATCCACTGCTTATACACATACCACATCACCATTTTCTTGTGAAGAACAAAGTAGAAGTTGTTCTTCTTCTTTTTGTCTATGATCAGCCGTAGTAGCACTGTATCCATATCTAGATAGAATATGCTCCATACTTGAACACATTTTGAAAAACCAAACTCACCGTTAATAAAGTTTCAACCATATATCACCAAAAGATTGCTTCTGCATTTTCAATATCTTCACGAACACGAGATAAACACCACCAGTTCTCAACAAAAATCGAGTCTTTTGTGGTCTACTACACAACCAAATCACACAAACACAATCTCGAGTCTTTGAACACAAAACCCATAAACAATGATTTTACCATGAACCCTAAACAGAGCAACTCTGTTTTCGAATCGCTTTCTTTAGACACAGAAACCCATAAAGTTAACCTTTTTACGAATCTCAAATGAACCCAAAACAACAAAAGAGTCATCTTTATACCTTCCGCTAGAGAAATCGTAAACCTTGCCGGTGCTGGAGAAGACGATGACAGCGACCTCGGCGTCGCAGAGAATCGAAAGCTCGCTGGCCTTCTTCATCAACCCGTTACGTCTCTTGGAGAAAGTGACTTGACGACTGTTCACATTCTCAATCTTCTTTATCTCTATCCTTCCTCTCCCCATCTTCAACAAATCAATCTGGTCTCGAAAACAGGGGAAAACAGAGAGAGATGGAAGTGGTAAGCCCTTTGTTTTAGAGATTTTGTGTGTATATTTTTATATATATATATAGGAGTTTTGATTTTGATAATGACAATTGGGAAAGGAGGAGGGAGTGGGGTTAAGGAAGGAAGGAAAAAGTATTACCAAAATTAGGGTATTGCATAAAAAAAGATAAGAGTTACTATAAGTAGCAGTTTTTCCAATTTTGGTGGCTTTGCTAATTTGCTTCTTCCTTCTTTTGGAACTTCTTTCCCTCTTTTAATGCCTTGTTTGGTTTGCCTTCTCTCTTTGCTTTTCTTTTTCTTTATTCTTGTTTCTTTTTGATATCCTTTTTATTTATTCTTGTCATATACTCCTTCCGTTTCGTTTTACTTGTCGTTCTGAGTTTCTACACATAGATTAAGAAACCATTTAATTTTACATATTTTCTAAAAAAAATACAATTATCAATACACCTAACCACATTTCAACCAATAGAAAAATAGAATAACAAATAAAATTAATAAATTTTGCATTGAAATTATAAAACGACACTTATTTTGAAACAAAAAAATTTTTCTGCAACGACAACTAAATCGAAACGGAGGTAGTATACTGTAGAGACATGATATATATAAATCTAGGGTTTTTATTTTCTGGTTGCTTCGGTTCATGCTTTTATGACGGTGCTAAATATATCATTTTCATTAATTCACAAGGAAATGTAATTTATATTTCCTGAAAAAGTAGTTAACCGTATTTCATGTTATATTTTAATAAAAACTAGAGTATATCGTAAGAAAATATTTATCGACTGTTTTAGTCAATAACTTAAATTTTTCTATTTTTGTATTTTTGGCAACATGATAAATCTTATTCATCACTCATATCCTATATTGATTACAAGCCAATATTTTAAAATGGATTCATTACATGCGAATAAATGTACAACACATCTTGGAAAAAATCAATAATACCTTAATAGATCCATTACTTGTTCTTCCTTTAGCATGCATTTACTTGCCTTGAGACATGGAAAACTGTTATTTGCTACGAAGAAAAGGAGCTGAAATTAAATACGTGTTAAGTCACTAAGGGTTTAATGATTTGGTTAAGTTACCTTAAATAGTGTAGTTGCGCTTCTTAGTTTTAGGGAGGCTATTGCTTAAATCAAGAGATTACTGAGAAGTTGTTTGTTCTATTAGACATGAATGTCTCAAATCCGAATGTATCATACTTAAAGGCTCTTCAATAACAGTTAACTGAACAAAAACTATAAATGGAATCCTAAGATATACCTACCACAATCAACAATCAGATCAATGCAACTCATGTAAGAACCTCATAACTCATTAGTCATACGTACCCGATTTATGTCGTTGTACTCTTGATTCCCTTTTGCCTCGATGCCATCAAATTTGAGGAAATGCCTCATGAGAAGCTACGCTGTCGTGTCAGACTCCTCAACCGCAAGTTTCATCCCTACATGAAACACTCATATTTTTACAAAACAAAACAACTTAAACACAGTCATTCTCTTTTTTTTTCTACAAACAAACAAATAAATAATCTGAACGATAAAAAGAGAAGCGTGAGAGAGATAAAACCTATAAACATGGAGAAGGACCTGAAGAAGAAGCCTGGAGCTGCCTTGCACGATCATTGCAGCTTCCCAAAAAAGGCTGAGGCAGACCTTCATTGTTCTCAACTACTCTATCCTCATATTTATTCTTCAATTGCCTACAGCACATGAATATACCTTTTCAATTTTTTTTGCCTAAAACACATTCGTAACGTAGCTCAGAAACTAAACTATATAAGTTCTTCTCCATACACAGATAAAGCTTTTACATTTCACATTAAGTAAATTAATAAACCAACAGACTTTAATCTTCTAATAAGAACGAAACTTTGAATCAACTTCTGTCAGATAATCAAACCATTAACCAACGATTTAAACCCAGAGACCATAGAAAGAGGAGTTAGCCATTTTAAAGAATCTTTATGACATCCACGACTTTGAGAGTATGATGATCAAGGAAAGAGAACTTACCTTTTTATAGGTGTAGAGACACCACCTTGCAAATGGATAATCTCCATTCAATGCCAGATCGTGCTTGACGTGGATTGATAGAGTTAAGAAGTATGATTAAGGCGATGAATCAATAGTCGTAACATTTCAATTGATTTGAACAGAAGACAAAACGTCACGATTGAAGATTCACACAGCGATTCTTCACGTCGATTGAACACCTCGAAACTCCATTGTTGGCATCAGAAAACGAAGAAGAACATTGATGGCGTCAGAGATCAAAGAAGAACATGAACCCTAAATTTTGGTGTCGACTTTGGTGAAGCCGATACTCGTCTCTCTCTCTCTCTCTTTGCTGGGCTGTTAGTTGGGACGCTTAAACCAAAATAAGATATTAGTCCAATTACGTCAGATAAGCCCAACAAACTATAGTTTAAATGAAACGATGTGTTTTATGCGGCCAGAACACGTGTCAGCACGGTAGCTCTCGACTTTATGCGCTGGCATCCGATGTGGAGGGCTCAGGATGGAGAAAACTCCTTTTTATATATAAAGATATTCTGTTCATCTTTTGATATTTTTCGTATGCCACGAGGATATAATAATTCATATTTAAGCCCCTATATAATTTAAAGATGATAAACGAAATTAATTTATAATTTAAAGATGATAAACGAAATTAATTTATAATTTAAAGATGATAAAAACTCGTATGTTTTCTTGTTCTTTTTAATTTAAGTTTTCTAGATTTAATAGAAGCAGAATACAATAAGACAAACAAAAAGCAAAAGCTGTGGCTTTAACGTTTCTAAAGATAGTGAGATCTTGGAATAAATTGTAACCGAAAATATATATAGAGAACGTACATTGTCTTTTGGAATTATCCAAACAACAGGAAAAATACTAAAATGGCAAATAATAAAGGGCAAATCTCTCTAATAACCTTTTTTGAAGTTTTTGTCACAAAAATAACTTTCAAGAACAAAAATGACCAAACTAGTTTTTTTTATTTTCAAAAGATTAATTTTTCTTTTATTTTTTTCAATTTTAAATTTCACCTTCAAAACTTAATCCCATACCTCTAAACCTTAAGTTCAGATTAGTTAACCCAAAGGATATAAATGTATATTAGTCATTTTGTTATCTCACCCCAAAACTCTACTTCATAACTTTAAATCCTAAATCTAGATTAATTAACCCAAAAAGTATAAATGTATATTTGTCATTTTATTAACTTTTTAATAAAAATTATTTTGATCATTTTTTTCTTAAATGTTATTTTTATGACAAAATTTTTTTTAGGACTATCTTAAAGTATTTCTCAATAATAAATTTTCGGTTGGCATTTTGGTAAACAAATAAGTTGAATCGAAATATATTTTTTACAAATTTGGAAATATTTAAAGTAAATGCATATTATTAATATAGCTCAACACTTTAATTTTAGTATTTTACAATGTAAATGGCAGTTTAAAGAAATGTTTATTAATGAACCTTTGATCCATTTAAGATGGTTAACAACAAAACGAGGGTCTAGCCACCACTGCATATCAACCCACCGCCTTCATAAATATTTTTGGGCAAGTCAATTTTATGGCATGTTATTGAGAGTATCTTAGCAGATATTCTTAACGTTTCTAAGAGTTATTTTTTTAGTTTTTAACTAAAAAAATTTAAAATCATTTTTTAAATAAGAGACTTAAGATCGGTCTTTTAACTAAAATTTAAAAAAAAAAATACAAAAAAAAATTAAATTAAATTAAGAACCCACCTTAAGAGACTGGAGATAAACATGGCCTTTAATAACTTACGAAACAAAATGAATTTTTCCACAACTAATTTATTTTCCCCTTGCGTATGAGAAAATAAGAAAAAACGAAGTAATGTTTTTTTTTTTTTTTTTAACCTGGGAGTATCCCAGGCCCAGAAGACCCAGACTAATCCCCAAGGGGAAGGAATGTCCACGGATAGACGCCCCTCCCAGTTTTTCAAATGGGCCGAAAGCATGACTCATATCCGTGTGGGTGAGCAAACAAATGTGACTTAGTTTCGCGCAGCAGGGGAGTCGAACCCGAAACGTTTTAGCGTCCCGGTCCCGCTCCCTACCACTCGACCACAAGTGCTCGCTCAAAGTAATACTAATCACGTTGATGCGTTTCTATAATTAAGCTTAAATGTATACGAGAGGAGGTTCCTTGGGGCAACCACTTCAGATAACAAAGTGTTTTAAGTTTGTATTTGCCAACGCGCATTCCTATAAGGGTTACCTTGTTACGTTTTGGGATCTACTGGTTTGCCAAAAAAAATATTCTGGTCAGATTTTACTGGTGTATGAAAGGTCAAATCTTATGAAATCTGAAAGTATCATTGAGTTGAATTTCTTATAAAGGGTATTTTATTGCGGGTTTTTATATGTTTTTGGTGAAGAATGTTTACTCGGATTACACCAAAATGGATCCCAAAATAAAAAGAATCTAATTTCACTCAAGCAGTTTTTATTTTTAGATATTAAAAACCCAAAACTGAATCTACAAGAAATCTAAAAAAGAAAAAATGATTTGGATTTTAAGTTGAAATAATACAAAAAAAAATCAAACCTTACCACCTCAACATATTAGTAATGGTTGCATCATTTTAGAAGAATATCAAACTTAACTACTTTAACATACAAATTGGCCTTTTCTAATTGTTTTTGGGTCCATATTAAACCATTTAAATGGTTCTAGCAAACTTAAAATGTCAAAGTTCGATATGGAAGGAATTAAACAATATTTTTATTTTGCATCAAACAATACAGATTTTGATTAGTATAAGATGATGTTGTACAACATTCAATAACCCAAAAATACTTTAATATGTTCATATAACTCGACAGTTACAATTTAAATAAAAAAGTAAAAATGAAATGAAAGTATTCATACCACTTCAAAATGATGACATTACATAACGGATGGTACACCCACCAGTTCTCATGCTTTTTTTTGAGTTTGTTACCCATTGGGCCACATTTGAGTTTTTCACTACACCCAAAGGCACTTCTTGCTGGAGAGTAACTTTTTGGGTTGGGAAGGACTTAATGTGACTGTAATACCCTTACTGAACCAAAGAGAAGGGTTCAGATATTTTTGCTGGTTTAGTTTGGTATATGCTTTTTAAACCATCTATTCTCAGCCACAGGATCAATGTTTCAAATCCAACGGCTAAGATTAAAACTTGGTGGTGTTAGGTTTAGAGACGTTGACGGGTATTTAATGCATGTTGGAAGGGGGGGAGCATGTCGGAAGCGAAGGAGATTTGAGGGTTTGGCTGGTATGTTTCTTCCTTGTGTTCTGACCTTCTACGTTCACTTCTTCTTTCGCTGAGACATGAAATCTGGAGTTGTGTTCATGTTTCAGGTAACGGCGATGGAGCAGTGCATGGTGATTAGCGGGGACTGGAAATTCGGCGAAGGTGACAAGTGGGATTTCATAATTGATAAACAGCAGATGGCGAGGGTGGTTTCAATCAACGAGGTGATGTCTCTTGTAGAGCTTCAAAGTAGGGTTTTGCGAGAGTTTAATGTGGACGGCGAGACCTTTGGAGCTACGCTTACATACTGGCCACCAACAACCTTGGAGCTAGCGACCGGAATAAAGACACCGCCGGTGATGCTTTCTAGTGATGGAGCTATTAAGTTATTTTTCCAACACTTAAGAGTAACCGGAAGCATGAACATGTTTGTGAGGTTTGAGAGATTAGAGAAGCCTATGGCGGAAGATACCATAGATGACTCTGGGATGGGGTTTGTGACTCCTGGGCTTTTTAAAGCAAGTGTTTCTGCCAGATCTGGGAGTGGTTTATTCAGCCGTGGCTTTGTTCCAAAGTGTACCTCAACTGCTGCAGCAAGGTATGGGAGAGTCAGCAAGGTATCTGCAGTAAATGTGAATCTGGAGGATGTTGAATTTGTCCGGGAAGTGGAAACAGAAGAGGAGCATATTAAATGTGGGAGCAGCAAGGAAGAGATGGCAAGTGGGGGTAGTGATGGAGATGAGGTCGTGGTAGAAGAGGTTGATGAGCTAGACGTGAGGCCTCGAGGGTATGACAAAGAGTTCTGGAGTCCACTACTTAATGGTGACTATGGTGGTTCGAACGCTGTACATGTCATCTACAATGAGGATGAGATTGTGGATGGCTTGACGAAGAATAGAGGGCCACGCCGGTACACTTGCACTAGTAACGACGCATTTGACCATGTTGTTGAGGTGGGTGGTGGGAGTGGATATAAACGTGAGGTAGGTGGTGATAAACATCCGTGGATGGGGAGATCTGAAGATGGTTCAGGCGTGGACAGTAATATTGGCGTCCGTCCACGTAAGTTAAATGAAATCAACGAAGAGGAGTTCGATATCCCTCCTATGTTCGATGATACAGAATACGAAGCAGCAGAAATTCCGGATATGAATATGGATGAAGGTGATGGCAAGGTGTATGTGGGGAAGGTCTTTGGCAGCAAAGAAGATTGTCAAATCTCGTTGGCAATATACGCTATAAAGAATCAGTTTCAGTTTAAGCAAACAAAGACTCGTGTTGATTCATTTGTTGTGGAGTGTCCCGATCCGCGGTGTGATTGGAGGGTGACAGCACATGAGATAAGGGGTTGTGGTTATTATGAAATAAGGAAAGCTCAGCTAGACCATAGTTGTCCAATTGAGTCTAGGAACGGGTATAAGAGCAGAGCAACTTCACGGGTCATCGCGGCCGTCTACAAGGCGAAGTTTGGTGATCCTGCCAAAGGGCATGTCCCAAGAGAGCTTCAAAGGCTGGTACTTGAGGATCTACATGTCTCAGCATCGTACATGAAGTGCTATAGGGCTAAGGAACATGCTATTTTTGGCATTCGAGGATCAGACGAAGATTCATATCTGAAGCTCCCGGAGTATCTACATATGTTGAAACTTGCGAATCCGGGGACAGTTGCAGATCTGGAGACTGAAGTTGATGATGACGGTGATGAGCGTTTCCTGTATTTATTTCCTGCCTTTGGTGAGTCCATAGCTGGTTTCAAGAAGCTGCGACTAGTCTTGGTTATTGATGGAACACACCTAGGGGGTAAATATAAAGGTGTGCTGCTGACAGCAAGTGGGCAGGATGCTAATTTCCAGATTTACCCACTTGCCTATGCTTTTGTGGACAGCGAAGATGAAGAAGCTTGGACATGGTTCCTTCAGAAGGTTGAGCGGATATTAGGGGACTCTCCTAGGCTGGCAATCATATCGGATCGTGCTACATGCATAGCCACAGCAGTGAAAAGGGTGTACCCATCTGCGCATCATGGGTCGTGCATTGTTCACTTGGCTAGAAATGTCAACTCTCGTTACTCAAGCAAGAGCTTGGCGAAGATGGTGACTGCAACAGCAATGGCATATAGGGTCCGTGACTATAGAGATATGTACACCAAGGTACGGGCTGCGAATAATGCTTGTGGAGTTTATTTGGGAAAGATAGGTGTAGCTCATTGGAGTAGGGCTAATTTCCCAGGAGACCGCTACAATATAATGACTAGCAATATAGCAGAGCAGCTGAACCATGCTTTGGTTGAAGGGAGAAGTTCTCCAATTATGGAGCTGGTGATTTTCATACAGAGGATAATGACTCGGTGGTTCAGTGCTAGGAGAGCTAAAGCTGAGAGGCATAGAGGTCTAGTGAGTGTGGAGGTGGACAAGGAGATGACAAAGAATATGGCTACAATGAAGGGGAGTAAGATAAATTCTGTTACAGACTTTAGTTGTGAAATTTTAGGAAAATTTGGTGGGAAAGAACGTGTGTTTCTTCGTGAAAAGCAATGTAGCTGCAAGTATTTTGATAAGATCAAAATAACTTGTGGTCATGCAATGATGGCAGCTGACCATTTAGGGGTTCCTTATGATACTTTGGTTGGGCATTGCTATAAAACCACAACATGGAGGGAGACTTATGCGGGTGTTATTTATCCAGAAGGAGATCCGAGGGATGTGGACATCCCTGAAGAAGTTAGGAAGATGGTGTTGATGCCACCGGTGACAAAGAGACTAGCCGGGAGGCGACGCAAAAACCGTATTGCTTCGACTGGTGAATTTCCGGTGAGTTTGTTTACTTTTTTTGAAATGTGGATGGAATAACAAAAGTTAGACGTATCCACGATTTTGTTTTTTTTCCCAGATGGCTAAGAAGACAAAGTTGGTGCCAAACAAATGTGGGAGGTGTCGGGGTGAAGGGCACAACCGTACAAAGTGCACCAACCCAATATAGATGCTTTGGAGGATGCGAAGGTTGTCTGGGCAGTATGTGTCTGGGTGTGGATGGGAGTGAATGTCACAGGTGGATATGTCTACGTTATGAGTAGTAATTTCATGTTTCATGAATTGTTATGATGCTGAACTTTAGTTGGTTATGGATGTTTCGGTGAAGATGTTCTGTGTTTTTAAAGATTAGTTTGAAGACTTGGTTGACAATGTTTTAGTATTTTGAGTGTGGATGGAATTGGTTGTGGACAGAAACCTAGCAACAAATTACATAGTCATTGAACACAAATTCTTAATAGAACACATAGAGGAATACAAAAAGTCATGGACATGGACTTGTGTCTCTAGTAAAAGCAGAAACCTAGCATCAAACCTAGCAGAAAGAGAAATGATACCATAGATGACTCTGGAATTGGTTGTGGAAAGAAACCTAGCATCAAATTACATAGTCATTGAACACAAATTCATAATAGAACACAGAGAGGGATGCAAAAGTCATGGACAGGGACTTGTGTTTCTAGTAAAAGCAGAAATGAACCCCCCTGGACTTTTTCTAACTTCAGACAAACTTGAAATAAAGATAAGCCATGG
The DNA here is from genome assembly GCA_905132765.1 of Moricandia arvensis. Taxonomy (NCBI): domain Eukaryota; kingdom Viridiplantae; phylum Streptophyta; class Magnoliopsida; order Brassicales; family Brassicaceae; genus Moricandia; species Moricandia arvensis. The sequence continues at coordinate 102,320 of CAJHQP010000639.1, read as the reverse complement.
CTCCTAGAACTGCAACTGCAACAGCAATGTTATGCATAGAACCATTGTTCATGGATGATGGTGTTTGTGTTGTAGGATTAAAGCTGGTAGCTTGTTGTTCTTGTATTGCCTTGGTTGCCTCCGCCACACGCAAATCAATCTCGTGGATCATCTTCAACGAATTGGCATGGATAATCTCCCGCATCTCTTTTGCACCATTTAACAGCAAAGCTCTTTGAGAGTCAAGTTCGTCAGTAACAGACTTAGAGAGTGCGCGAAAGTCATGGACAATGTTAGAACACTTAGCATCAACCATGCTAATCTCGTCAAGAAAGGCTTCGTCTTCCCATTTAAACAAATGGATCTCTGTTTTCCGCTGATAGCCAGGAAACGCAGAGGTGTGGTTAGTGTAAATCGATGATAGAGGGGAGATTTAGGTTGTGGAAAGTTGTTATGCAAAAATGAAAAGAGGGAAAGGTGAGATTGGAAAAACCTGTAAAGCAATTTCACATCTGTAGAAACGTCTATAAGGATTGTCTTTTGTTAAGGACACGAGGGGGATGATTTTTTGGCCACACCAACATCTGGTTGGAACGCCGAAAACGGATCTGCGGCCGCCCTGCCGAGAAGATGAGGAGGAGGAGGTGCTCATCGTACTTTTGTGTAGACTGGGAACCCTAATCAAGGATTGGGGTTTTTTAAGATCTTTATGGGTAACCCGGTTTGGATTGGTTGCGTGATTGATTTAATGTAACCGGGTCAAAAATTTGAATTTTTTGGAAACTTTCCAAAAGACGCTCCAGATTGAGACCACGCAAAACACGTGCATATATATTTCATAAACATGTCGAGCAGTTAGTGGGTGTGGATGATGCATTCTGTGTTCGCAATTGCATTTTATGTGGATGCATAGACATGTCCATGAATGCATTCTGTGTGGATGTGGATGATGCATTCTGTGTTCGCAATTGCATTTTGTGTGGATGCATAGACATGTCCATGAATGCATTTTGTGTGGATGTGGATGATGCATTCTGTGTTCGACAAAACAAGCAACACCACATAAAGATAAGTCATACGAAAATTTACAAATTAGAAGCATCCTAAAAACATCAGCAACAGGGAGGACAATGGTCTTGTGGACAGACTTTAGACAGGAAATTTGGTGACATTTGACAGCATACTTGGAGAGTAGTAGGCAGGGAGGACAATGGTCTTGTAGACGTCAAGGGTGTACTGTTTTTGTAGTGCATCCACGGACTCGTCCGTTATTCCAGACATGTGAGGTGCCGGATCCCCAAATGCGTGCATCTCCAAAAACTTATCAGAAACCGGTCCACAATCGCCTCCTCTAGTGTTAATGTATAGCCCAGTTATCCTTGAGAATGTAAATGGTTCAAGGCCACGGAACTGAGTCTGTTGGAAGTTTGCAACCTTCTTGACAAGGTAAGGGAGGCATTTTAGAACCGGGGCCATGAACCGTGCAACCTTCCTGTCTGCGTTCAACGGAGGGAAGGGGTCGAGGATCTTAACCAATCCCATATCAAGGTTGATTGCAAGACCAACCCAGTGGCAGTCACCCCACATCATTGGAGTGTAGACGGTGAACACATCTTCCATCCATTTCCTGCCTGGTTCGAGGACCAGATCCGTAAGCTGCTTGCCCCAAGGGAAGCGGTTTTTGTCTTTCGTTGCATTGAACTTCCGGTATATCTGCTGCATCCCCGAAGCAAGATAAGGTGAAGTGAAAGCAAGCTTCTGCTCCTGGAGGAGTGTCTTATGCCTTGCACCAAGCATGTGCATTAGGATATCCATGTGCTGCATATAATGAGTTCTAGTGGTTAGCAGAGCAAATGAGTAAAAAAATTCAGAAATTGTGACTTTGTAGTGATGGCAAAAAACGTACGTAAGTTGATGTCCACTTCTTAGGTTCTGCTAGTTGGAGGAGGAAATTGTTAGAGAAATCAAACTCCGATGGTGTAATGTGAAACCTGTAGTGGGGTTAACATGCCACACATGTAAAGAGATCATGAAGGTTATTGAATATCCTTCATGAAGGTTATTAAGTTGGTGAGTTAATGTGAACTTACACTTCCTTACTCTCTGAAATGATTCTTTCAAAAATATCCCATTGTATCTGCGGTAGAGGACTGATCAGAGTAAGGGCAGGGATGGATGGACAACGGCAGAGCTCTTTTGCAAGATAGTTTTCTTCGAGTGTGGGAATGTGACGGGGGGTTTGACTACCAGGGGAGCCATCGCTTAGTTCAACACAGTCTTCAGTTTGGATTTGTGCCTCGCAAGGTGGAAACAAATGAGGATAAGTGAATGGCAGGGTAAATAAGGTGAAAAGGTTTAAGGAAAATGTATATTACCTTGGTAATGGATGCAGTGTCGTTAGTACCAGGTCTTGGTTTTGATGTAGCTGTTGCTGCAAATGCATTAACTGATGAGGCATGGACCGCGAAACCGGACACACTTTCAGAACTCTTATTGGGAGAAATATCTGGTGTGTGAGGCAGGGGGGAAAGAGAGAATGGTAGGGGTCTACGGGAAGATGGATTGGTGGAAGAGTCATATTTAGGTTGGGTAGGTGTTAGGGGATCAGGGGATATGGGGTTCTCAATTTGAACATCACCATCAACAGTATGTGGGTTTCTGGGCGTGCGAGGTGGATCATCCTGAAGGTTGAGTGGGCGGGCACTAGTATCGAAAGCTGGAGATGGTTGAGGAGATTTAGGATCTACCTGTGTGGTGGTTTCTGTATCAGGGGTTGCTATGGGATTGGTGGGTATCGCAGTTGGGCCAAATGGGTTGTCGGTAATTGGACTGCGAAAGGGCGAGGAATGGAGCTGTGAGGCGTGTACGGGTGAGGTGTGCACAACGTCTTTCTGCACAGGTGAGGTTGGGACCGGGTTAATGTGGAGAAGTGAATTGTGGATGGGTGGGGAGTGGGCAGGTGAATTGGGGATGGGTGGGGAGTGGACAGGTGAATTGTGGGTGGCGGAGGGGTGGACAGGTGAGTTGTGGATGGGGGAGGAGTGTACAGGTGAGTTGTGGATGGGGGAGGAGAGGACAGGTGAGTTGTGGATGGGGGAGGAGTGGACAGGTGAGTTGTGGATGGGGGAGGAGTGGACAGGTGAGTTGTGGATGGGGGAGGAGAGGACAGGTGAGTCGTGGATGGGGGAGGAGTGGACAGGTGAGGAGTGTACGGGAGACGTTTGAAGAGTAGAGTTGTGTACGGGTGAATAATCGTGTAAAGGAGTGTGGATGGAGGTCGTCTCGGCTGGTGAACGGTAATGCTCTGCAGCGTATTAACTGATGATAGGGGAGGGGCACGGTGCTTCGTCTTCATCCATAGAGCCATCATACTACAAGATGAGAAAAGGGTTAAAATATGAGAGTGAATAAGTAGGGGGTGACTTAAGGGAATACCTGATTGATCGGAATATCATCAGTCTGACAGGCTTTGTGTGATTGGTGGCATTTCCTTGTACGAGAGATGAGAGAGTGGAAGGAGGAGTGCTTAGTGTGTCGACGGGTCTTTCTACGCTTGAACAACTTGTGCAAGCGTCTCGTCTCTTTTTCAAGAACGGAGATCTTAGAGGTCAGTGCAGAGAGCATTTCCAAAACCTGTTCGTTCGAGTTACTGGATGAACCATTTCTGAGAAAGTATGTACTGATGCGTCTCTGCTTCCGGGATGATGAGACTTTCTTTGAAGAAACCCTTGCTGTAAGGGGTTGTTTTGCTTGATGTTTCACCGAGCAAGATCTCTTCTTAGGAGGAGGTTTGGCCTGTTGAGATGGATAGATGATAAAAGGCTCGGAGGTCACACCACCTGGCCATTGACTTTTTTTGAAAGGTTGGCCATCAGCAAGAAGTTGCTCCATGTGTGCCACGCGGGGATCATCGTAGACAACATGCCAAAGTCCCCAACCTGGATGTGGTTGGGCGTTGAGTGGTATGAGGGACGTGATTTGAAGCTGCGAGAAGGATAAATATAAGAATTTTTGTGGGATATAAATTTGACAGTGATGAGAGAGTTTTAAACTCACATTGGGGTCCTCTTCGACGCTTAGTATATTGGTAAGGCTCATGGATGGGAAGATTGGTAGATGAGGTTCATTGAGGTCCATGATTGACAGCATATCCAATGGGGCATGTATCTGGGACTGCAGTTGAGGGATTGCCCTGAAGGCAAGCAATTGAAGAGTAAGGGGAAAGCCCTTCAGTCTGAAAGTTTCCTGCTTTAGTAGTTGGACTAGTGCTCCAATAGGGTCTTTGGATTTCTGAGAGACGGGTTTAGGAGGCTTCATGCACGTGATAGTCTTGAGAAAGGACTCTCGACCCCAAGGGTGAGAGCAGAAGGCGTCAACATCTTCCACCATTTTAACGTACCGAGGAGTTGGACGTGGAGTTTGTTGGTGAGCAATCAGGACTCCATCAACGATGATTAATAAAGCAAGCCTCAACTTCTTCCACCCGGGCATGTTTGGCTCTTTCTCCAGCTTCGAACGAAGGTCAATAATTGTGGTGAACTTCTTTTTCCCGATGAGCTTGATCCAATAAGGATCTTTGTGTGCTTCACTCGGGTCCTCTGCTTCAGGGTCGTAACCGGGCGGGAAAGCTCCACACTGTAAGCCTGTGATGGTTCCAAACTCTTGAAGGCCGAACCTAAGGGGATCAGATGCGAAAACAGACCAGAGAGTGTGTACGTCGTCACATATGAGTTGTCTGGTCAGAAGGGCGTGTATGAGTTTGCACGAAACAGGACATTGGCGTGCTGGGAAGTCAAATAATGGCCCAAAACAAGAACCTTTGATGTAGTCGAACTCCTTTGTGTCTCGGAGCACATGACGAACGAAAGCTAGTAGGTCTGGTTTCGAGTAGATGTTGAGCCGTCCACTTGGGAAACGATCGGTGGCAAAAAGCCTCGGGGGGAGGCGGTTATCCGGTGCTTTGTCTCCTACAGAAGATAACGGTTGAGATTAGACAAAGAGTACTTGAAAACAGACACAAGACAAGAACTTAAGAACAGGTCCGGGAAAATAGACCGGACCTGGAACAACAAAAATCGATACAGGGGGTTTGGAAAGTAAGGGGGTTTGAACTCAAAAATAAGGGGGTTTGAACTCAAAGGGAGCTCAACACAACAAATCTTAACAATCAATCTGGAACAACAAAAAAGTGGGAGGGATTATAAAGCGAACCTCGCATGTATCTACGCCGAATATTGAGATGAGAGGTGAGTTCTAGATGGGTGTGGGATTTCGCGAAACCCTAATATCAGCAATCGCAGGGGGAAGAGATGAGACGAGGGGAAAGAGAAGAGACGAGGGGGAAGAGAAGAGACGAGGGGAAAGAGAAGAGACGAGGGGGAAGAGATGAGACGGGGGGAAAGGGAAGAGACGAGGGGGAAGAGAAGATACGAGGGGGAAGAAATCGGAGATTAGGGTAGGGATTTCGAAAAAAAGGGAAAGAGATGAGCTGGAACCGATGAGAGTTGGTTTGGTTCGATTGGTTTGGTATGTGCTTGATTGAGTTGGTTTGGTATGTGCTTGATTGAGTTGGTTTGGTTTGAGGGTATAAGAGACATTCCATAACAAAAAAGGGGGTCTCAAGTGCAAAGTGACCTTTGTTGAAATATATAACTCATAAAGTGACTTATAGGGTAATTTTTTCCTTTTTTTTCCATGTGAAAAACCAAAATACAATGTGATTCTTTCCTTTATATTCATCAAACTCTTTTTGGTAACCTGCCAAAAAATAAGCGAACCAAACAATTGTCACAATTTCATTACTTTTTCTTACTTTCTTTTCTGATCGGACTAGCTTAAATCAAAGAATATTTCGCAAAAATAACAAAGCGCGATGATAATCACGAAAAGATACGGAAAGACTAAAAATAGAATATTTTTCTTATAGAGATATAACCAATAAATATTGATGTATATCTAAACACTACGTGTAATATGAATCTTGGTGATTTAATTCGTACACGCGGTTTAAAAAAGGTAAAAAGGTAAAAAGGTAAAAAGGTAAAGGAGCAATCCTGACAGAGGTATTTGGGTATAAGAGCAACAATAGGCCTTTAAGGCCCAGATATACTTCTAAGCCCATAAAAACGTCGTCACGGACTCGGAGTTTATTCAGGTATGGTTTTGGTTGCGTAACCATGAAACGAAGTTCCCATCCAATAGATCTTCAAATAAAATATGGAGAAGACTATGAACCATCAAATAAAATATGGAGAAGACTATGAACCGTCAAATAAAACATAGGTGGGCCCCACACCATAGCTACGTTTGAGACTGTTACATTTAAGGTGCACCATCACACAGGGAATTCTCACCCCTTATCCATTTTTTTATTTCGTATATAAAAAGGGGGGAAGCAAACCGTTTATTCTGTTAACTCTCCCTCCACTTACTTTCTTCTTCAAAATCTCACCTGACTCCTCCATTGATAGCTACCTTATAGGGTTTTCAAGATGTGGAGCTTCGATGACTCTTGCAGTCGCTGTAAAAGTAATGACGGCATCGTGTTTAATCCCCTTGCCGTAGCCACCACGCAACCGAGTAACGCTTTGTCCGACGATGCCACCATCATCGCTTCTATGTCCAATAAGTATCATTTTTTGTTTTATTTCTTTCTATTTAAAGGAGTTAAAATGTTCTTTTAGGGTTTCTTTCTATTTATAATATAACTATTGATTCATCCATTTGTTTTTACAGGTCGAGTCTTCGTGCCAAAGTGAGAGTAAGTGTTCTTGATAGTAAAGCTTGAACTAGTGTGTGTTTCTTGATTGTTAGTATACAAAAAGCTTGAATTAGTGTGTGTGTGTGTGTGTGTGTGTGTGTGTGTTTGTTGATCTGTAGAATCAGGCTAATAAGATCTCTGAAAAAATAAAGAGACAACGCATAGCAATGGGAGGAAAGGTCCGTTTTGGTGCTTCTATCTACATAGCCCGTAGACAAAATGGCATGGCCTTGAGTATTAAAGGTAACTCAGTTGATACTACTAAGAAAGATTCCTTGATGTTGAATCAGCTTTCTTCATAATCTGTTTTTCTTTTTTCTATATAGACATATGTTCTGCTTCCAACAGAGCAGCAGTGTCCAAGATTTCCAGTGCAGTCAGATACGTAGTTGACAAACTTGGCCTCCCGCCTCAGTTGATGCACATTCGAGCTGCTGAGTTTGCAGTGAGTTTCTGTGCCTTGACCTCGTGGTTTAATAGCTTCTCATTTACTGATATTATATTCATTTGCAGAAGCGGTATTCCACTTACCTTCAAATGGATAGCCAAGCCGTTAAAGCTGCGGAAAGGTGTACTGACCATGTTAACAGGTACCTTCACTATTTGGGCAGTTTGTGGAGCTTAAGATGCTGACTTAAGAACCCTATTTTCTACTTATTGCAGTAGCAGGGCTCCATCATCAGTTGCAGCTACAGTCGTCTATATCATTGCTCAACTACCTCTTCTCTTTACCTAACTTATGCACACTTGATGAGTTGCAGATATTAAAGACCCACTGGACTTCATGAAGTAACGATACAAAAAACATACAAGGATTTGTATCCATATCTGTCAAGGATAATACCAACGTGGTTTGCCAACGCAGAGGACATGAAAAAGCTTCACAGTCCCTAGTTCTCTATCTACGAGGATACAAGCTTATCTCACCCAAAGAAGGTTGTCTACAGTGTCTTTTCCCGGAGCCCCTTATAAGATTCTTACTAAATGCCTAGTAGAAAAAATAGAAAGTTGTGACACATGATTATGAGTGTGTGTAAACTCTCAGTTACTTTGTCTATAGAATACAAGAACATTCCGTTTCATGTTACAATTTATGGTAAGACAGGGAGGTCTATGGAACTGAATGAAAAGAAACTAACACGACCCTGAGCGATATGACAGAACCTTAACGGTGCAGCTATGCGACTTTGTAGGACTCTAATATCTTCTTTGCTTGGTGGAGAGTCCCTGTAAAAAGAGGACTGAGTAAGATGTTTAATGAGAAACTTGCTTTCATAGTTGGAGCTAACGAAAACGCTTACCCTGATAAGCAAGCCACAAAGCTAGGTTCGCCAGGAGAAGACTTCTTGAACCGGCTGTTTGGCAAATACACATCAAACACAGCTCTTGCATCACAGATATGCATATCTTCCAAGAGTTTACTGACAGTATCCTTGCCTTCACCAGCACAGATAGTCTCTTCTTCACCACTTGGTGTCATGATAGAAGCACCCTTTGACGTCCAAGGAACTCCATGCCTACCTAGAATGTAACCTAGACCCTTCAAGTATCTATAAACCTCATAGCTTTCCCAACAACATCCACTTTTTCCCTCTGCAATCATCTCATACAAGCCCTTCAAAGGGATCACTACATCATCATCATCTTCCTTACCCAAGATCTGCAACTCTCCTATTTCACTCAAATACCTGCCAAAGGAAGAGACTTTATTAGATAACTGATTAAAAAACAGAACAAAACTTTGTTTGACAACATACAAAGCCTCTTCTATGAAACAGTATGTCTTTCCACTACGAATGATTCCAGTTGTTGTCCAAAGCTTCCCTTTTTTAACCTCAACTTGAGCCATTCCTAGTTCTGTAACCCAACGAGCCTTTGAAGATCCAACTCTACCAAAAAAGCAAAGAGAGAATGGTTAGCTTAACATACTGAAACTAGTTGATGAAGTTAGATCCACCTGAATTGTAACTTGGGTCCTGAATGAAATTCTTCGTCATCATCGGCTGCAAAACTAGCTTCTTCGTTCTCGCTTGAAGAGGACGCTTCCCAGTTTTCTTCCTCCATAAGCAGTTTCGTTTTAGAAACTCTGTGGCAATACGTCGAACAGTTGGTGTTCAGCTACAAGACTTCAAAGCTAAATCGCAGGCCGTGCTGTCTTGTGTGGTTTTGACTTGAGTTTTATATTTAACCGACTCGAGCAATCAGGAATTATAAAGACCGAACCGGATTAAACCAAACCGGATTAAACCAAACCGGATTAAACCAAACCGGATTAAACCAAACCGGAGTAGTCTTTTTAGAGTTAAATGAGAAAAAAGACTAAAGACTGCCAGTTGCAACTCTTGAACGCACCGAAGAAAAAATATCAATCCCAAGCGCATGTACCGAAGGTAACGACTTTGTGATATTTTTTTAGATTATACAGATGATTTGTCTGCGATTCTGCTTCGCAATCAACAAGTCTTATGTGCTTTTTTTTTAAGCTTCTCTGTGGACCCTCCTATTTTTTAGGGAAGATGGCTTTCATATTTTAGTTACCAGCTATCAGCTATTAGTAACCGATGAAAAGTTATCAGAAATTCGATCAGGTTCTTATTTTTTCCTCGAGTCAATGCAAGGATCATTTCATACTTAACTTTTTTTACCTGTTTGTATGTTGAGTTCCTAGTGCATGAGAATGCTACTTTTGTCTTGAAATGCTAAATTCTCATGCAAGTTTCATTTTCCTTTTTCTTTGACAGTATAAGATGGAAAACTCTTCTTAGTTTCAACTGTCGGAACCGATTGCTTTTGATTGGTACTCCAATTCAGAATAACATGGCAGAATTATGGGCCCTGGTGCACTTCATCATGCCGATGTTGTTTGACAGCCATAAACAATTTAACGAAGAGGGTATGTATTATTTGTAAGTTTGTAATGAACAATCTTAATTTTTGATACATAATCCATATTGATTAACAGAATCGAGAATCAAGCTGAACATGGAGGCACTTTGAACGAGCACCAGCTTAACAGATTGGCGAGATTTCACTCTCTATTTTTAGCATTAGCATCGCGAGACCTCAAGATCTTTCGTTTTTGTCTGCTTCTTCTTTTAAGTTTTGTCACATCAATGCCCGCCGGTATGTGAGTTACTTTATTTTTTTGCTAAACTAGATTAAAGCCCATATTCTCATTTCTTTTAATTTAGGCTCGCATAGTAAACCTTATGATTTCCTCATCTTTTCTTATAAATAAATGTATTCCCCTTCTTTTCTCTTCCGTTTAGAAACCAAAGTGAAATCATGCATAGTTTCAGAGAGATCTAAAAACCCTAGTCGTCAAGGTTTCTCATTTCTCATCTCTCTTGTTCTCTCTTAGCTGAACTCTCTCTCCTATTTTCACATGTGTTTGTTTATCCTCGTTGGTTGTCGTTCGTTTCAGGCCAGAGCCAAGCCATCAAAGACCACCAATGAACTGATCTGAGTCCATATCTAGATTTCCTCTCTTCTTTCTCCTAGATCTGGTCACCGGTGAGGTAAAGAACCCTATTTCTCGTTTTATTCATCTTCTTCTTCTCTTTTATCTTAAATATCTTATCATTGGTCTTATCATGGGTCTTTGGTGGTAGCACCTACCCTTTTTTTTGTAAATCTGGTTCATGGAAAGTCGTAAGCTTGAGATTTGCTTCTTCTCTCTTTTCCATCTGCAGATCTAAGGCCAATGTGAGGGCTTGTTGCAATCTCTATCTCCTTATATCATTCTCTAATCATGGTAGAGGTGTCTAGGTTGATCATTCATCCCTACATGTTGTTTTCCATAGATCTATAAATATATATACTTATACATATGATATACATCTTGAGGCTTGATGTGTGAAAGACATAAATTTATTGCTAGGTTGTTAAAATATGGTTGAATGATGTTTGAGGATTGTATATGATGATTATATTGACTAGGGTTACGGTATATGTGAGTGATGTATATGTGGGTGGTGTATATGAGTTAGAGGAAATCATAAGGCCTATGTGTGCCGGTGCAACGTGTTGGAGAGTTCTCGGGTGTGCATCGTTTCTTGTTGAGTCATGCGGAGACCGAACGAGGTGGCACGATTCATCGCTGTGAAGTTGAGCATGTTGTAGAATGGATCGCGCGGGGACCGAACGAGGTGATGTGATCGTGTGAATGTGTTGGCGCGGATTACACGGGGACTGAAAGAGTTGGCGTAATCGTGTGAAGGTGTTGAACTCACAGGGACCGATCAAGGTGGTGAGGTATCATGCGACAATATGAGAAGCATGGTGACCGATCAAGGTGGTGTCATCTCATGTTGGCACTGTCGAGGTTTATCCTCGTTTCTTATTGATTGTTATTGTTTTACTGGATGTTCTAGGTAGAGCTTTTGTTATGTTGTGTGGTGAATGTCGGATGATGATTTCGGGGCTCTTAGAACTTCCCTCACTGAGCTTTTGTCGAAATGCTCACCCTCCTCCTTTCTTTCCATTTTAGGTTCAACTTATATTGGTGGGTTTTGTCAAAGACGTCATGGGATCCTAAAGACACATTGTTTCGACTCTTGTGGTTGGAGACAAATGGCATGATATCGCCGATCATTTCAGCTTTGTTGGGTTGGGGTGTCACAAGTTTGCTAGGCTCCTTGTATAGGTTTGCTCACTGTGCTCTGCTTTCATTTTCATTTCATGAAATAATTCTTTTTGCATTTTATTCTTGCGAGTTTTTGAACACGATGGAAAGATTCTTGTTTTCTAGTTTCTGAGCCAAATTGTAAAAAGTGATGCTCGACTCCACTTCAACTCGGTCCAGCTGATTGGGCCAAGGCCCAAACGAAACCTGCGACAAAGAACTTGTAATCTAGTTGGGCTTCAAAAGGGTTTAAGTGAAGGCCCAAGGAATGAGAACTTACCGTGGTGTCCGACGTAGAGGATGGAGTCTTATATATATATAACAAACTCTAACGACTTACTAAGTCTGTTTTCTTCCTGAGAGAGAGAGAGAGAGAGAGAGGGTGATATATCCGCCATTGTGTACTTGTACAAGCTTCAAGAAACTCATTTAATAGTGAATTTCAGGCACCGATCCTCAAGGAGATGTACCTCATCATTTGACAGGGAACTCTAAAACTTGCTTGTGTCTTTCTCTGTTTCTCCTATCTTTTCTTTTGTGCTTAACGGATTCGCGAACCTGATTCACACGAGAGACGAACAATGAGATAGATATAGACAGTAACAAGAGAGGTGAGTAGACAAGATACTTCTACAATTGGTATCAGAGCTTGGTTAAGGATAACTCAAGAATGATCGAATACTCTACTCATCGGGATCGTGAGGTTGAAATGGTTATTCGATCTAAGGAAGATTATTACAGGATCAGCGTAGATCCATTAGAGAAGTCACAACAATTCTTTTTCAAGGAATCACGATCCAAATCTCATGCTAATCCTAAAACAAATCTTTTTGATCTATAGAAACTGTTAATCACATTGTTCATGTGAAGTTTCTACTGTGAGGTTTCTCTTTCTTGTTGTTTGCAGGATACAAGCTCACTGCAAAGCGTAAACAAGATGGATCCAACCCTGGGGAAATTCGAAATAGAAAAGTTTGATGGAAAAGGAGATTTCGGGTTATGGAAGTTCAAGATGTTGGCTCAACTTGATATCCAGGGGATACTATCGGTTCTTGAAGATGATACAGACTTAATATCAGAAACAAAGAAGCAGGAAGAAGTAGCTGAGATCAAGAAGGACCCCAAGAAGCCGGAGAAAGACTTTCGTGTAAGAAGTTTGTTCAGTACGTGCCTAAGTGATGTCATATTGAGAAAGTTTATGCACGAAACTACTACTCTTAGAATGTGGAAATCCTTGGAGAAGAACTATTAGGCGAAGTAACTACCCAACAAGATCTACCTAAAGAAGAATTTTTCTTGTTACAAAATGGAAGAGGACAAATCTCTAGAATAGAACTTTGATCAGTTTCTCATGCTCAATGCTGGCCAGCATCAAAGTGGACATATCTGATGAAGACAACTCCTATCACTACCTACCTCTTTTGATCCTCTTGTCCATACTATAAAATATGGGACAGGACGAGACACTTTGACTGTGAGTGAAGTCATGACTGCTGCATACTCCAAAGAATCAGAGTTGAAACAAAAGGGACTACTCACAAGAGGAAAGACATCAGAAGGACTTTATGTTGAAGTTAGAGGGAGATCATCAAAAGGAAATGAGAACGGGGTTAGCAAACCTTGGGCTAATTATTAACCTAAAGTGATGAAATGTCACTAAGGTTATGTGCAAAGTTCATGTTAAACTCCTAAAGAAGTTTTGGAAACACTTAAGGAGAATCCTAAAGATTATGCAGTGCTGGAACAAGGTCTAAGAAGAGTTTATATTGAAGGAAGAAGGCACTGGAGAAATTTGGGAGAGTTTGGGAGCATTTGGGACAAATTTGCAAATATGGGGCGACCTGTACGGATGGCCGTACGGACTGTACGAACTGTACGGACCGTACGGACATGGTCGACCTGAATCACATTCTGGTTCGACCTAAGAAGGAAAATGGGTGATGTGCAAATTTCGGGTTGAGGTGTACAGATGTGTACGTACTGGTCCGTACATCGACCAGGCTGTACAAGTACCTACCCGGAATTGATCAAAAAGAAATGAATTCGGTCCAAAGTGATTATGGCGAGTTGGTCTTATCTTGGGGAGATGCCAAAAGCATATTCCATCAAGGAAGAGCCAATGAAGCTGCTGGGAAGTTACCTTTACAGCCTGTCCACGCCCTGGCTCAATCTCAGCCATATACTCTCCAAGGAAGAACTTGTCCACATATTCAGTCCATAGAACAAGCTATGGACAGTCTGTCCAAGCATGTGATTAATCTGGACCAAGTAATTCAAATGAGGCGCCCTTCCCTTTGTTGACTCCACGTGTTTTTCCCCTTTAGGTTTAAACTTGTATCCAACAACCATTTATCTACTTAAAGACCCTTATGGGTGTTTGTAATGTCTAAGGGAGTATGGGGGATTTCCCCTCTCCACTTCATAATAAAGTTTAGTGTTCTTGTTCCAGATTCTCTTTAGACTCTCCCTTTCTTAAACACTCAAATCTCTCTAAGACTCTCTAAAACTTTTTGTTTCTGGTTCAAGTTAACACTAAGTAAAACCAGGTCCTTTTCCTTTATCATTTCTAGTTCTCTCTACCCCAAATGGGATTATCCATCTCACAAAACCTCTACACTCTGAAAATATCACATGGTATCAAAGCCAGGTTCATCAGAACTTGGTGTGTACTTCCGCAAAGCTTAAGAATCACCCCATTGCGTTTTATGCAAAGAAGAAGCTTCATGGTCCAGCCGGCTATTCTTCATCTTCAAGAAGAAGATGAGCTCGTCCATGGTGTCCAGAAGCTGCTATTTCTCTATCCTCCTCTCTCATACCGTCCAAAAGAAAAAAGAGACTCAAGTATGAAGGAAGGTGAAAGCTCGTCCAGAGGTAAAGTGGATTAGCTACCCTCTTCAACATACCAGTCCAAGATTGTTCTTATTCTATTCTAGGAAGAAAGGTGAAAGCTTTTACCTTGTTACTGGTGGTGGCGACTCAAGTATGAAGAAAGGTGGGGTCTAAGAGAAAGGTCCATGGAAAAAGGGGAGGTTGGGGTCGACACCAACAGCTCGGATTCTGTCCAATGGAATCAAGGATCTATACAGTGATCCTTGGCTGTAAGAAAAGTTCTTTCTCTTGTATAAAGCTTGAGTAGTATGTGCTGGCTGTTGTGATGTGTTGTGAAACCTGAGGATACTTGTTTAAGATTTCTAAATGACATTGTTTAGCAATTGGGTCTGAAAGAGACTCATTTGAATGATTGAGTTTTAAAAATGCTTGCTTCAATTCTAAAAAGATGCTCGACATGATATTAAATAGTTTGTTCTAAATATGCTTGCATACCTGAATGGAAACTGATTAAAGTAATGCATTGGGTCTGGTATTTGGAAATGATAATATGGCAGTCTCTGTTCTTAATGAATGTGTTGTTAGAATGATAGATGGTAGTGTCTAATCCGACTTGCATTCATGGATAGGATATGTTAAGACTGATGCATATTGTTATTTGGTTACTGCCTTAAGGTTGAGACATCTAGAAAGTCTAAGAGTCGTTTAAGGCAGGAAATGAATTTGCCTAATTGCTTTGTGAGTGTTCCTGATCAGTTCATCCATTGCATTTAGAGAATGGTAAGCTTGCATTAGATGGATCTTAATGATAATAAGATTATGTCTAAGTGCAAAGCTTGTGACATTGGTGATCAAACCTGAAGATAAGTCAAGGTTGATCCCAATGCAAGTATGTCTGATCTTGTCTGGAGTTTGAGTGTTGTTTCAGGTTCACAAGGAGTGTCATTTGTTCACCATCAGTTCGAGACAAGAGGAAGACTTAGTCCATTGTGTGGAGCAATGGGAAGTTACTTATGTGTGGGTATTGGTTTAAGAAGCGCATGCCTTGAAGGTTGTTGAGCTCCTAGTATAAGACACACAAGAAGAAGAAGGTCACCATCAAAGTCATGAGGAAGACCGGTGATCCATGGGTACTTGAAGCTTAAGGCAAGGTGGTGGATCAGTGTTTTGAGCGCAACTGTTGGGGTGGTGTGCTCCTGGTTTGGATGCTCATTGAGTCTCACTTTTAAGCTTGAACCTAGACTCAATTCAAGCTTGAGGTGGGGACTTAAGTGAGCTACCTGATTAGCCTTAGTTCAAGACCAGTTTCCTCCTCACCATTGCAGTCCAAGAAGAAGGAGCCATCCGGGTTTAGACATTGGCAAGTCTAGACAAGAGAGTGTTCAGAGAACTCATGGCTGTGTGAAGAAGAAGGTTACTCTATCAATGCGGCTTCTGAAGTGAGGTGGTTGAAGAGATGACTGAGGCATTACCAACATTCCATTCAAGGTGGCGAGTTCAAGAAGAGAGTGTGCAAGGGTGTGTTAATGAAGATCATGAAGCTATCATCCAATCCAAGCTTGGTTCTTCCTAGATTCAATCCCAAGCTTGAGGGGGAGTATTAAGAAGCTTCAGTGATCTGTGAAGATAAAGACTTTGTGGTTATTCAAGAAGAAGAAGCAACCACGGCAGACTTGGTGGTTATTTAAGAAGAAGAAGCAACCAAGGCTTAGCATGAAGAAAGTTCTTAGTGGAGTTGTATCTGGTGGTCCGAGCACTTGAACCTAACAGAAGGTTGGGTGAACGGGGGAGAGACCAAGATCACTATGAGATGAGCTCAAGAAGACTTAGATGAGCTCAAGGAGAATTAGTGATGTGCAAGGAATGTCGGATGAGACTTGCATCACAGTGAGGCCATGATCCAGGGTCTTTGTGTCCATCACAATGATCCAAAGACACAAAGACCCACTAGCCAATCCCTAGGCCTTGGAGGCTTTACTCTTTTTTGCTCATCAAGGTTTTATCCCAAATGATTTTCCTTGGTGAGGTTTTTAATGAGGAAACACTTTAGGGTTCCAAGCTTGACTTAGGATCACTATAGTCAAGCTTGAGGGGGAGTATTAACCTGAAGTGATGAAATGTCACGAAGGTTATGTGCAAAGTTTGGGTTAAACTCCTAAAGAAGTTTTGGAAAGACTTAAGGAGCATCATGAAGCTTATGCAGTGTTGGAACAAGGTGTAAGAAGAATTTATATTGAAGGAAGAAGGCATTGGAGAAGTTTGGGAGAGTTTGGGAGCATTTGGGACGAATGTACAAATATAGGGCGACATGTACGGACGGTCGTACAGATTGTACGAACCGTACAAACATGGTCGACCCGAATCACATTATGGTTCGACCTAAGAAGGAAAATTGGCGATGTGCAAAGTTTGGGTTGAGGTGTACGGATGTGTACGGGCGGTTGGTCCGTACATCGACCAGGCTGTACAAGAACCTACCCGAAATTGATCAAGAAGAAATGAATTCAGTCCAAAGTGATTATGGCGAGTTGGTCTTATCTTGGGGAGATGCCAAAGGCATATTCCATCAAGGAAGAGCCAAGGAAGCTGTTGGGAAGTTACCTTTACAGCCTGTCAACGCCCTAAATCAATCTCCGCCATATAGTCTCCAAGGAAGAAGCTGTCCACATATTCAGTCCATAGAACCAGCTATGGACATCATGTCCAAGCATGTGATTAATCTGGATCAAGTAATTTAAATAAGGCGCCCTTCCCTTTGTTGACTCCACATGTTTGTCCCCTTTAGGTTTAAACTTATATCCAACAACCATTTTTCTATTTATAGACCCTTATGGGCATTTGTAATGTCTAAGAGAGTATGGGGGATTTCCCCTCTCCACTTCATAATAAAGCTTAATGTTCTTGTTCCAGATTCCTTTTAGACTCTCTCTTTCTTAAACACTCAAATCTCTCAAAAACTCACTAAATTTTTTATTTCTGGTTCAAGTTAACACTAAGTAAAACCAGATCCTTCTCCTTCATCATTTCGAGTTCTCTCTGCCCCAAAGGGGATTATCCATCACACACAACCTCTACACTCTGAAAATCTCACACTAATAACCAGAAGAGAAGAATAAGGTCAAAGTCAAGAGGAAGAATGGGTGCTAGATTTGGGATGTACCTACTAGGTCCTATGGCTCTAACAACGAGTTTGTTTGTTTGTTTCAGAGGAAGAATGGGTGCTAGATTCGGGGTGTACCTTTCACATTACATATAGGAAGGAACTGCTAACAGATCTCGTGGAATTTGAAGGTAACAAAGTCATAATGGGAAACAATTCTCATTGTGTGGTTTGGGAATTGGTAAAGTAACTATTGACAACAAGGTTGGGTCTGTGGTGATTATTAGCAATGTAAGATACATGCAAGAAATGGGGAGAAATCTTATATCTTATGGACAACTAGAACAGTTAGGTTGCAACTATGTAGGGAATGACTACAAGGTCTACTTCTATAAGAACGACAAGAAGATCTTGACATGAAGATATGTCAACGGCCTCTATTTTCTAGAGGGAAGTGTTAGAAAGGCAGAAGTAAATTCATCAACAAGGAAGGTTGATCACACCAGGAGATGGCACTCCAGGCTGGCTCATATGAATATCAGATCAATGAAGACTTTGGCTTCAAAACTAGATACATAAAGAAGGAAGAGATTGGAAATCTAGAATTATGTGAAGCTTGTGCAATGGGAAAGTCACACAAGCAGAAGTTTCCAAAGGCAAAGCACACAACAAAAAGGATTTTGGACAACATTCACTCGGATCTTTGCGGATCAATAAACACAGTATCAAGCTTTTCAGGGGCTCATTACTTCTTAACCTTTACAAATGATTATTCTAAAAAGGTTTGGATTTATTTTCTCAAAAATAAGGATGAAGTTTTCACTTGTTTTGCAGATTGGAAAGTGTTGGTGGAAAACTAAACAAGAAAGAAGATAAAGTGTTTGAGGACTGATAATGGACTTGAGTTCTGCAATCTAAAGCTTGATGGGTTATGCAAGAGCTCTGGCATTAAGAGACACAATACGTGCCTTTACACACCACAGCCGAACGGTGTTTCGGAAAGGATGAATTGCACTATCATGGATAAAGTCAGGGCAATGCTGCAGGAGACTAGGCTGAGTGGAAGGCAGGCAGAAGCAGCTTCAACAACTGTGTACCTAATAAACATATCACCTAATGCGTCTATAAGGATGGATGTCCCAGAGGAGAGGTGTACCAGAAGTGCTCCTGATTACAGCCATTTGAGAAGCTTTGGTTGTGTGGCATATGTCCATCAAGTGAAGGACAAGATCAGTCCGAGAGCTACGAAGGGAATCTTTTTAGGATATGCAGAAGGCACTAAGGGTTATCGAGTGTAACTCCTAGAAGAAAGAAGAGTGGTAATCAACAAAGATGTAGTCTTTAACGAAGATCAACCGTACAAAGACAGAGGTCAAGAAAAGGAAGTGAGTGTTGAAAACAATACTCAAAAACCAAAGAAGAAGGTTACCTTTAAGAATAACTTGGAAGAATACTTTGTGGGAGAAACTTCATATTCGGGTGGAGCTACATCAGAAGTTTCATCCATAGGGGGGGGGAAATAACATAGGCTACAAATGAGAGTTCAGAAGGTGATAGTGATACAGAGTTGGAAGAGGAAGCTGAGCAAGCACATGATTTGGGAACTTATATGTTGGCTATGCATAGAGAAAGAAGAACTATCAAACCACCATCAAGGTTCGAAGATCCAAATTACTTGGCTTATGCGTTATCAAGCGCCGAAGATATTAATTTTGATGAACCAAAGATCTATTCAGAAGCTCAACGGAGTAAAGATCGTGATTTATGGAATGGTGCTTCAGATGAGGAGATGGTATCACTTGAAAAGAATCAGACTGGGGTTTATGCAGAGAGACCTAAGGGTCAAAAGGTGATAGGAAGCAAGTGGTCTATAAATATAAACTAGAGGTACCAGGGACGGATCAACCACCAAGACACAAGGCTAGGCTAGTGGCAAAGGGGTTTGCTCAGATAGAAAGTGTAGACTATAATAAGGTATCGCACCAGTTGTTAAGCATGTGTCAATCAGGTTACTGCTTTCAGCAGTGGTACATTTTGATTTGGAATTGGAGCAGTTGGACGTGAAGAAAGCATTTCTGAATGGAGTTCTAAAGGAGATGATTTACATGGAACAGCCAGAGGGTTATACTCAGAAGGGAAAAGAGGATCAAGTTTGTTTGCTGAAGAGGTCACTTTACAGTTTGAAACAGTCTCCGCGGGAATGGAATCATATGTTTGATTCATTCATGCTTAAGCAGAAGTTCAAGAGGAGTGAGTATGATCCTGTGAAACCTCTTGCTTTGAATCTAACTCAAATCTGTATCGATTCTTGGATCTAGACCTAATCAATCAAAAGAAGAAACAAAACCAAGACAAGCTATTGGTTACCCAGGTTCACCGCACTCTTCCAATGCGGAAGAGCCGCTATATATCCCGGGGCTGATCTTGATCAACAATCCACTACTTAGCTCAAGTCTCGAGCTCTGATTACAATCGTCACCACCAGTCTATTCTATCTCACTCTCTTCTAAGCTCAACAACTTTGAGAATGAGCTCTAACGACTTATATCATCGTCGTTTTGCAACAGATTAACTCACGTGATAAAGCACGTGATACTAACCTAAACCAAGAACCGTTTAAGGTAAATTAGAATAGACTGGTGGTATACGATAACCAATACACAACAATACATTGACATACATTCTTTAGATCTGTGTGTCTATTTTAAAGGGTCAACGGTTGCAGATATGGTTTATTTACTACTCTACGTGGATGATATGCTAATAGCTCAAGGAAGATAAGTACAATTCAAGGTGTGAAGGATCAGTTGAGTTTGGAGTTCGAAATGAAAGATTTGGGTCCGACTAGAAATATCCTAGGTATGGATATATTTCGAGACCAGCCAAGTCATCTTTGGTTCTTTCATAAAGTAACTACTTGGCAAAAGTCTTAAAGACCTTTGGGATGGAGAATTGTAAAACAATGAGTACACCGCTTGGTTCTCAGTACAATTTAAAGGCGTTAACTAAAGAAGAAGAGGTTACAGAGGCAAAGGAGATGGAAGACATACCTTATTTTAGTGCTGTAGGGAGCCTTATGTACGCCATGGTTAGGTCGAGGCCAGATCTTGCGTATGCTGTGGGAATGGTCTGCAGATACATGAGTAAACCTGGAAGAGAGCAGTGGTCAGCTGTTAGGTGGATAATGCGATATATAAAAGGTGCATTGAAGTTGAACTTAACTTTTACGAAGGAGAAGGACTTCGAGATCAAAGGGTATTGTGATTCTGATTATGCAGCTGATCTGGATAGAAGAAGGTCCATAGCAAGCTACGTGTTTACAGTTGGAGGCAACACCGTATGCTAGAGGTCTTCACTTCAAAAGGTGGTGGCCTTGTCAACCACAAAAGCAGAATACATAACATTGTCAGAAGCTATTAAAGAAGGGATATGGCTTAAAGGGATATGCGAGGAGTTAAAGTTTAGTAATGGAGTCGTTGAGGTGATATGTGACTCACAAAGTGCTATCGACTTGTCTAAGAACTTTATCTACAGAGAGAGAACTAAGCATATGGCATTTAAATACAACTTCATCAGAGATATCATAGCAAATGGAGAGGTTCAGGTTCTAAAGATTCATACTTCAATCAACCCAGCAGACATGTTAACGAAGACTTTACCTGGAGAAAAAATTGAGGGATGTCTTACTCGGTTGAAGATCGTTGAAGACTAATCGAACATGATACAATCGACTTTGGAACTGAGAAGTCGACTGAAAGGGTGAATCATCTCGGAAGACAGAAAGGAGGAACGAGCTCCCTTCAGGTGAAACGAAGCGGAGAGTAGCAGGCCCAAAGTGAGGACAAAGGGAGCCTAAGTACCAGGATCGGGGAACATGCAAGGAAGCACGAGGATTTGTCGGAGTGACGAGTTCGGATTTGGTGGAGTTCTTGAGCTAGGGTTTCGTTTCAGACAGGAAGTGGTTTCGACATCAAGGTGGAGATTGTAAGAAGTGATGCTCGACTCCACTTCAACTCGGTCCAGCTGATTGGGCCAAGGCCCAAAAGAAACCTGCGACATAGGATTTATAATCGAGTTGGGCTTCGAAATGGTTTAAGTAAAGGCCCAAGGAATGAAAGCTTATAGTAGTGTGCGACGCATAGGATGGAGTCTTATATATATATATATATATATATATATATATAACAAAATCTAATGGCTCGCTAAGTTTGTCTTCTTCTTGCGAGAGAGAGAGAGGGTGATATATCCATCATTGTTGTACTTGTACAAGCTCCAAGAAACTCGATTAATAGTGAATGCCAGGTACCGATCCTGAAGGAGATGTACCTCGTCATTTGACAGGGAACTCTAAAACTTGCTTGTGTCTTTCTCTGTTTCCCCTATATTTTCTTTTGTGCTTGACGGATTCGCGAACCTGATTCACACGAGAGACGAACAATGAGATAGATATAGACAGTAACAAGAGAGGTGAGTAGACAAGATACTTCTACAATTGGTATCAGAGCTTGGTTAAGGATAACTCAAGAATGATCGAATACTCTACTCATCGGGATCGTGAGGTTGAAATGGTTATTCGATCTAAGGAAGATTATCACAGGATCAGCGTAGATCCATTAGAGAAGTCACAACAATTCTTTTTCAAGGAATCACGATCCAAATCTCATGCTAATCCTAAAACAAATCTTTTTGATCTATAGAAACTGTTAATCACATTGTTCATGTGAAGTTTCTACTGTGAGGTTTCTCTTTCTTGTTGTTTGCAGGATACAAGCTCACTGCAAAGCGTAAACAAGATGGATCCAACCCTGGGGAAATTCGAAATAGAAAAGTTTGATGGAAAAGGAGATTTCGGGTTATGGAAGTTCAAGATGTTGGCTCAACTTGATATCCAGGGGATACTATCGGTTCTTGAAGATGATACAGACTTAATATCAGAAACAAAGAAGCAGGAAGAAGTAGCTGAGATCAAGAAGGACCCCAAGAAGCCGGAGAAAGACTTTCGTGTAAGAAGTTTGTTCAGTACGTGCCTAAGTGATGTCATATTGAGAAAGTTTATGCACGAAACTACTACTCTTAGAATGTGGAAATCCTTGGAGAAGAACTATTAGGCGAAGTAACTACCCAACAAGATCTACCTAAAGAAGAATTTTTCTTGTTACAAAATGGAAGAGGACAAATCTCTAGAATAGAACTTTGATCAGTTTCTCATGCTCAATGCTGGCCAGCATCAAAGTGGACATATCTGATGAAGACAACTCCTATCACTACCTACCTCTTTTGATCCTCTTGTCCATACTATAAAATATGGGACAGGACGAGACACTTTGACTGTGAGTGAAGTCATGACTGCTGCATACTCCAAAGAATCAGAGTTGAAACAAAAGGGACTACTCACAAGAGGAAAGACATCAGAAGGACTTTATGTTGAAGTTAGAGGGAGATCATCAAAAGGAAATGAGAACGGGGTTAGCAAACCTTGGGCTAATTATTAACCTAAAGTGATGAAATGTCACTAAGGTTATGTGCAAAGTTCATGTTAAACTCCTAAAGAAGTTTTGGAAACACTTAAGGAGAATCCTAAAGATTATGCAGTGCTGGAACAAGGTCTAAGAAGAGTTTATATTGAAGGAAGAAGGCACTGGAGAAGTTTGGGAGAGTTTATAAGAGCATGATTAACCCGGAATTCTTAGAATGGGTTTCTTATATTCTGCTAAGAACCCTACTCTAAGAACCCCAGATTAATCATGGTCTAAGGTTCCTATGTGTATGTATAAATCTTCCATCGTAAAAAGGAACTTAAAGATCCTGTAATATAACGCCATCCATGCATGCATATACTTTTTTTTTGGTAAAATGCATGCATATACATTGCTAATACTGGAATACACATTCTTTTCTCCTCCGTGATAACAAAGCTCCATCGCATTCCATCGCACTTTGAAATGCATATAATGAAATGAATACGTATAGTTGTATGGACTATATTCTGTTGTGGATTCCGAATGAGATTGCAAAATACAAGTCGGCTTAAAAAAAAAAAAATCATTCGATATCATAGTAGACTAGAGAGAAATGACAAAAAATTAGAAGAGAAAAACCAAAGTAATGTCATAAAAGAAGGGCGAAACTAGCAAGCAAGTCTGATCTGACGTGGTCACAAACATTTAATAAGAACTTTGATTAATTGGAATCCATATCTATATACATAACTTCCAACAATTTTAGGATCCAAAGTCAATGTTTCAGTCCATATAAGATCCGGGAACTAGGCGTTCAAAATCTAGGAAATGTTATAAGAGTGACATGTGACATGTGTATGAGAACTACCATGTGACATGTGAACAAGTTTTTATGATTTGAAAAAGGTCTTTCTCGGAACAACGAGCTTTTTTTGTTTGTAAAATGATATTTAGATTTGGCTTCAAATTCACCAACCCTACGTAAACCAATGTTTCGATGTTTCTTTTACTCTTTCATACAATTCTGTGCGCTATCTTAAACATATACTCCCTCCGTTCCTGAATGTAGGATTTTCTAGAATTTGCACGTTTATTAAGAACATAATTAATGTTTATGATTAACTATATTATTTATTTCTATTATGCAGTTTCCAATAACTATTGACCAATAAGATTTAAACAGTTTAAGTATTTTTAATTAATGTTTCTTGAAAGTATACAATTCATTAACACTAATTAATAAAAGTACCTTAAAATTCTAAAAAATCTTAATTTGTGAAAAAAAAAAAACTCCCACAAAATCTTACTTTCGGGTACGGAGGGAGTAAATTTGAAGATCAATCGCTACACATTAAAATTAAGGAACAAACTCAGCTAATGCAAGTCTTTTCCAAGATTAAACTACTCTCACTAGAGCCTGATTTTGCGCATAACGGGCGTCATATAATGGATTTTCTTAATGGCCAAATAACCAACTTCACTAGAGCATTTATTTGCGTTATTAATTACCCTCCTTAACTAGTCCTTAATGACAAATCACTAACCGATTTCGCACTTCCTATCTATATTTAATCTTAATGGGATCAACTACTAATATAAAATTTTCCAAGATAAGTGACAGATATGAAGAACTGCACGGCAAATCCATGATCAAATCGAAATGGCTATGTAAACCGAAGGTGTCAAAATTTTGAAATTTAAACCCATGATAAATAGGAAAAAAAATCTTCAAGTAGGCTTAAAATGCACCAATCACCTATAGACTAATTGAACTAATCATAAAGTAACATTAAATTAAATCGGCTATTATTACTTTTAAATTAACATTATGCAAAAATATAATCAATCAACAATAATAATATTCAGTCTGGATCATAGAGAATTGAATAATTTGCTTACTTGTGGATAGGATCTTCCAAATATATTGCATTTTTTAATAAAGTGTTTTCTTAATATTTGAACTTAACTATCAGTACCAAATTTGTCAGCGAATACCTAACGTGCACCACGTGAGGTTTGGACAGATTAGTTGAAACTTTAAGGAAATCAAATTATTGCTGGACACATGGGCAGACAAAATCCCAGCAAACTCGGTAATAATTAGTAAAGTTATTAAAGTTATTTTGCTCAATGAATATCCGAACGAACATTTATTTGTTTGAACGACTGGAGAAACAATAAATTCTTTCAAAAAGACCAAGAATTTCAAATGAAATAAAGTCTTTTGTCGGTAAGCTGTGAAAATGAATTTGTTACTATTTCACGTCTCTTACTAATCATTTATATTACATAAGATTGTGAAAGTATATACAGTGACTTTGTATTTCACTATTCTGACCAACAAAAGATAAAAAAAAATCCATTAATCAATCTCCTTCTGTATAAAGAGGGGACAAAGTAACAGTCATCATTTGTGAATAACCTCAAGTTTTTCTTTTGAACAGATAATAACCTCAAGGTTTCATTTAGCTTTTATTCATCCATACACATCTCTCTTTTTTTTTCTGCCAAGAGTGAGTGAAACTCGAACGTAATAGTTTCTCCTCTCTTTCTTTCTGCGTACTCGTCCACTTGCTACTCCCATAGCTTTCTTTCTCAATTGTTTCACTGAGCTTGTTGTAAAAGTCTAGGTTTTGGATTATGGATTTTAAGAAGCCCACCAACATGTATCCTGGGATGTGGCAGTATCCTAAAAATCCCAACCATTGTTGTATCTACAGAGTCCCAAACAGTATACGTGAAGTAAACCCACAAGCATACACGCCTCAGTTAGTCCTCATTGGACCTCTTCAACATTTATTAAAATCTCAAGCTTTCAAGGCCCTTGAACATGGAGATGATATCACACTCACAAAGTCAATGGGTTACTTAAACATGGAAGCGCATAAGAAGACTTACTTAGCAGAATTCGCAGCAAGGGTCAAAGGGGTAAAGACGGTCGATGGATTCAAAAGAATGATCGAAGAAGAAGAGGAGATACTCAGGGAAAGCTATTCAGAATCAACGACCTGGATTGAATCTCAAGATTTCGTGGAGATGGTCCTACGCGACTCTGTTTTCATAATAGAGTTCATACTAAGGGTCACCGGAAAAGGAGAAGGGAAGAAAGGAGATCCTCTCATGAAGCCATATCTTGTACACTCAATCTTTGACGATCTCATCTTGCTCGAGAACCAGCTTCCTTACTACATCCTTGAGAAAATCTTCAATCCAATCGCCCCAAGAATCCGCCCGAACAAAACATTTCGGAACCTAGTCTTCGAGTACTTTGAACTCCAAGGTATGTCAACTGACAAGAATTTCGAATTTAGACATTTCACTGATCTGATCAGGTATACTCGCGTGAAGACACTTCCTGACCGTGATGTTCGGAAACCCCAAACCATAGAACATATGTATAATGCAAATAAGCTAGAGAGTAGGGGAGTAAAATTCAAAGCCACAAGGGAAAAGCTCTCGTTGTATGTGAGTTTTGAGAATGGTTGTTTGAAGATGCCTTGTATTTCGGTTGATGACAAACTTGAGATGACACTGAGAAATATAATGGCTCTTGAGCAATGCCATTACCCTTCAAACGCATTCGTGTGTGACTACGTCTTCTTTCTGGATTACCTTATTGACACTAATAAAGATGTTGATTTGCTTGTCGAGCAAGGTAACCCATTTTGTCCTTAGTTTTATATTAGTCTAGTCTAAATATGTATGTATTGAATGGTTTGTTGTGGTTTCCGGTTTGGAAGGAGTCATAGAGAATTGTATTGGGGAGCCCGCTTCAGTCGCGCAGATGGTGAACAAGCTTGGTTTGGGCATCTTTGAGGGTGACTCTTACTACTCTGATATAGTGCTTAGAGTCAACAAGTACTATAAAAGCCCCGTGAATAAGTCAAAGGCCATCCTCAAGCGTGTGTATTTTGGTGACCTGTGGACAGGGACAGCCACCATCGCAGCTACGTTTCTATTATTAATGACTCTTGTCCAGACGGTGGCATCTATCATTCAAGTTATGCAGAACAACTCTCAGAACAAGTCTGGCTAGTTCTTATTTATAATAAATAATCTTTCAGATTAATATCTGGTCTTCTGTCTTTTCTTGCTCTCTTTTAAGATAGTTGATCTGTATGCTAATGCTACTAAGGCATTAGCATAAGATTCATAAGCTTTAGATGATATCTTGTTGCTATTAAATCTTTGAACATTTCTTACTTTTTGTTCTTTATGCGGAAGTTTCTGTGCTTTCCTAGTGACAATTGATTGCAGTTATTGCCCTTCAGACCTCCCACTTTCAGTACCCACTCTCCAAGTTTCTCTTTAAAATTTCAAATTCAAGAATATAACCACAATATCTTGTATCACTTATTTAGAATCCTTTATGTAGTAAAACATAAGTTACACGATCAATAAGAACATGGCATAATCTAAAAAAATAAAATAAATATATATCTGTTAAGAATTATGATTATTTAATAAGGACACATAATGCACACATGTCTCAACTTTAGAAAAGGGATACAAAGTCATCACCCTACATGTCAGTGTGCATGCAAGTTTCCCTACCTATAAATAGTGTACGTTCACCTTCTCATTTGTATATAAGAAAAAGAGTTTGTGTGTGTATGAAAGTCATAATAAAATTACTAAGTTCTCTCTCAACTTCACATCGTAAGATCACCATCTAAAAAGAATTGTCTTTGTTCATATTATTCAACACGTTATCAGCACGAGACTCTAACCAACTGAAGTTATACTAGCGAGTATATTATTCTATTAATACAGTTATCATGTCGAATTTGACAAAGCTTGAAATAAATGCCCTTGATATTACGGGAAACAATTATATGACTTGGGCAGTGAGTGCAAAGATGCACCTGAGAGGAAACATGCTTTTAGAAACCATCGATAGTTCAAAAACGGTGTCAGATGAGAAAAAAGCTAAAGCCATGATATTTTTACGACACCACATACATGATGGTTTAAAAGATGAATATATTACGAAAGAGGATCCTGCGGACCTCTGGCAATCTTTAAAAGAGAGGTTCGATCACCAGAAATATGTGATCTTACCGAAAGCTAAACACGAGTGGATCCATCTCTGGTTTCAAGACTACACAAAAATGTAAGTGAGTATAATTCCGCGATGTTCGGAATTACATCTAGGATAATGTCATGTGGAGAGAAAATAAGTGATTATGATATGATCGAGAAAACTCTCTCCACGTTCCATCCTGGAAATGTAGTCTTACAGCAACAATACCGGGCGAATGGATATACTCGTTACTCGGAGTTAATGCAAGTCCTCCTTGTAGCGGAGCAGAATAATCAACTCGTGACTTTAAACCATCATGCTTGTCCTACTGGATCTGATGAACCCGGACCATCCTTTCATGGTTTAAATGATGATACTCATCTCGACGTATCAAACTTTCTGATTGATTCAGAAAGAATCGATGAGTAATATAAAATCGATGTGATATAATTTTACTGTATTATAGTATCTATATCTTTTGTTGTAACTAATATATGTTATGTTTCATGTTTAATAATATACTAGATTTTAACCCGCACGTCTGTGCGGATATTTTTCTATTTTATAAATGTATTTGATATTATTACAAATATTTTATTTATATAATTTTAATTTAGAGCTATATATTGTGTAACTCTATAATTTTTTTTATATTTTTTCTTCAACACTATTAATATATAGTGATTTGTTTAAAATATTTTAATTTGTTATTAATTTTTATTACTTACTAATATATTTTCGAGTTAGATACAATAAAATAACCATATGAAATAATCAAATAAAGAATCTCTTTCAAAATATGTTTTTTCTTTAATTTATACATTTTGCATATATATATTTTAAATTTTATTTATTTATATTATTTATAAGAAATCTATTTAATGAAAATATACTTTAACATATATCATTTTAGTGTTTTACGAAATTTATAAGTAAAAACACTGTTTTGTTTAAATAATATAAACCTATTTTTAGTAAATTTTATACATAGTAGTATCTATCATATTATTTTATTAAAATTTATTGATATATGATATTTTTTGAATGTTATGATATTAAGTTTTATTGTAAAAAATTAAGACTTCATTGCTTTAAAAAAAAATTTTCAACATATTTTTTATAACTAAAACAAAAATAAATTTAAAATTAAAATTTGATTTATCATTAATATTTTAAGTGAGTTGCTAAAATACCATAGTTTTCTATTGACATTTTTTAAATAGTATATGAATTAAAGTTTATTATATATTATTATATTTTTGTATACAAACATTTTAAATAATATATTGTTGAGAGTTTCAATATAAATAAAAAATTATAGATATATAAGTTTAACATATGTTAATACATTTATTTTTTATAAAGCTATTATACAGTTTATGAATTTTAACCTATTTTAATGATGAATGATGATTTATTTAAATAAATAACTTTACAATTTAAAATTTGTTAATTTACCTATTTAATATAATTTTATCATATTTAATTCATGTAACACTTCTATTTTCATATAATCCAGAATATATTTATAGAATTTATAAAAAAAGTAGAATTTTTATTTTCTTGTTTATAATAAAATTTTAGTTAACATTGATTTATAATAATATTATATAACTAATTACGAAATTTATTAATGTATTATTTTATAAAAATATTTAAATTCTTAAGTAAAATTTTGTTAGATTCTTTATCAACAGATTTTGGTATAATTAAAAAATAAAATTCAAATTTTTAGTTGGTTTATTATTGATGTAAATAATTAAATATGTCATATTAACTGATTTTTGAAATGGTCTAATTACTATTTGTTAATGGTAGATAAAATTTTAAAATTTGTTAATTTACCTATTTAATATAATTTTACCATATTTAACTAATGTAACACTGCTATTTTTATATAATAGATAATATATTTATAGAATTTATAAAAAATAGAGTAGAATTTCATTTTCCTGTTTTATAATAAAAACTTAATTAAATTAATTTATAATAATATTATATTACTAATCACGAAATTTATTAATGTATAATTTTATAAAAATATTTAAATTTTTAAGTAAAATTTTGTTAGATTCTTTTTCAACAAATTTTGTTATAATTAAAAAAAAATAAAAATTATAGTTGGTTTATTATTAATGTACCAAATTTATATACTCATTGAAATTAATTAATTTAAACATATTATTTTAAATGATATTGGCAGAATATGTAAATAAGAAAGAAATGGGATGACTAAATATTTAAATAGAAGAAAATATTTAATCTGCTATCCGTGTTTCCAAACATTCTTCATTTAGTCTACTATCTATGTTTCCAAACATTCCAATTTTGTACTTGATTTCTAATAATATATATGTTAGTTAATAGATAAGTCACAACATTTTTCAATAAGTCCAAAAAAATATGCCAAGGTAATTTTCAAATAGGACTCTATTTTAATATATTAGATGTTTTATGAATATTTTAAATTCAGAAAATGCCAGACTTTGAGACTATGGATGGAGATATGTGTTTGGCAGATAGTGCATCAACGCACACGATTATTAAAGATAAGAAATTATTTCTCCAGTCTCAAATTAAAAGATTACGCTGGAAGCGTAAGTACAATATCTGGTAGTGCAAAGATTATTAAAGGCTCTGGTAGAGTTAACTTTTCAATGCCACGGGGGACGAAATTTGAAATAAGTGATGCATTATATTCCCCCGAGTCTCATAGAAACTTATTAAGTTTTAAGGATATCCGAAGAAATGGATATCATATTGAAACTATGAGGAAATATGGTATTGAATATCTTTGCATTAAGTCCGAGAGGAAACATATACTGGAAGAGTTAAGAATGTTATCATCTGGACTATATTGTACAAAAATAAACATGACTGAGTCCTATGCCACAGTAAACATGAAGTTTACTAATACATTTAAAATCTGGCATGAAAGGCTAGGACATCCTGGTTCAGTCATGATGAGAAAGATAGTGCAAAATTCAAATGGCCATTCGTTGAAAAACGAGAGAATTTTGCAAACGGGCGAGTTTACATGTAATGCATGTTCTCAAGGAAAATTTATAACTCGGCCATCACCAGCAAAGATTGGCAATGAATCACCATTATTTTTAGAAAAATATATGGTGATATATGTGGGCCGATCCACCCACCGTGCGGACCATTTAAGTATTTCATGGTACTGATTGACGCATCTAGTAGATGGTCAAATGTCTGTCTTTTGACGACAAGAAATACGGCTTTCGCAAAGTTCATTGCCCAAATAATAAAGTTGAGAACGCAATTCTCAGAATATACCATAAAGAAAGTAAGGCTTGATAATGTTGGTGAGTTTACATTGCAAGCTTTCAATAATTATTGTATGTCAGTGGGGATTGATGTGGAGCATCCAGTTCCCCATGTTCATACACAAAATGGCATGGCCGAGTCATTGATTAAACGGTTGCAGTTGATTGCAAGACCATTGATATTGAGAACAAAGCTCTCAATTTCGGTATGGGGTCATGCTATTTTGTATGCGGCTGCACTGATTCGGCTGAGACCGAGTGCAGATAATAAGTACTCCCCATTACAGTTGTCATCTGGGTAAGAGCCAGATGTATCTCATCTCCGTGTCTTCGGGTGTGCAGTCTATGTTCCGATAGCTCCACCACAAAGGACAAAAATGGGCCCACAAAAGAGATTAGAAATATACGTGGATTATACGTCACCAAGTATAATAAGATATCTTGAACCAGTAATTGGTGATATGTTTATGGCACGATTTTCCGATTGCCATTTTAATGAGGAAGAATTTCCAGCGTTAGGGGGGAGGAATTAGAGAAATTCCTAAAGAGATTACATGGTGTACACTGTCGTTGTTACACCTTGATCCCCTTACGAATCAAAGAGAGATGGAAGTTCAGAAAATTGTGCACTTGCATAATTTGGCAAACCAGTTACCAGATGCGTTCACAGATACGAGAAGGGTAACGAAGTCATATATACCCGTTGAAAATGTTCCATCAAGAGTTGTTGTTCCTGAAGAACAAACTGATGAAAACACAATGAATGAACCTAAGGTTCAATTAAAGAGGGGGAGACCAGCGGGTTCTAAAGATAAAAATCCCCGAAAGAAAAAGAAGTTGGTTGAGCAAAGTGGAAAGGTTCCAAAAGAATTTGATACTGAAAAATGTCTGAAAGAAGGAATAGACGAAAAGGTTCAAGAAGAACCAAATAAAGATAAGGATCCAGATGACGAGGAGGGAACAGAAAAGTATGAGATTTCCATCAACTATGCCCGAGATGAAAAATTATGGATCAGAAATAAGATAAAAGATGTTGATGGAATGTTCTCATTTTCTGTGTCCAAAGAAATAGATCACGAAAGTGATGATCCAGATCCAAGGTCCATATTGGAATGTATGAAAAGACATGATTGGGAGAAGTGGAAGAAGTCCATACAAACTGAGTTATTCTCCCTAAATAAAAGGAATGTCTTTGGACCTATAGTCATAACTCCTGAGAATACAAATCCCGTTGGGTATAAGTGGGTATTCGTGAGAAAAGTAAATGAAAAGAATGAAATAACACGATATAAAGCCCGATTAGTTGCCCAAGGTTTTTCTCAGAGACCAGGAATTGATTTTGAGGAAACGTATTCTCCAGTAATGGATGCAATTATGTTTAGATTTTTGATGAGCCTAGCGGCATCGAAAAATCTTGAAATGCATTTTATGGACGTTGTGACTACATATTTGTATGGATCATTGGATAATGATATATACATGAAACTCCCTGAAGGATTGGAAATGTCAAAAGCATTGAAAGCAGAATCTAAGGAGATTTGTTCGGTCAAGTTACAACGATCACTTTACGGACTAAAGCAGTCTGGACGCATGTGGTACAATCGCTTAAGTGAATATCTATTGAGAAAAAGATATGTGAACAATGCGATATGTCCATGCGTTTTTATTAAGGAATCATCATATGGCTTTGTGATCATTGATGTATATGTAGATGACCTGAACATAATTGGAGCTCAAAGGGAGGTTGATGATGCACGAACTCATATGAAAGAAGAGTTCGAAATGAAAGATCTCGGCAAGACAAAGTTTTGTCTTGGGCTCCAGATTGAGCATCTCCGAGAAGGAATATTTGTACATCAATCAAATTATACGAAAAGGCTATTGAAACGCTTTTATATGGACAAAGCGACTCCTTTGAGTACTCCAATGATAAATAGATCTCTCGATGTAGTGAAAGATCCTTTTAGACCCTGTGAAGATAGCGAGGAGGTACTCGGGCCTGAAGTACCTTATATGAGCACTATCGGTGGGCTTCTATATCTTGCAAATTGTACAAGACCGGATATTGCTTTTGCAACTAACCTACTTGCAAGATATAGTTCTTCTCCTACTCGTAGGCATTGGAACGGAATCAAGCATATATTTCGTTACCTCCAAGGTACAGTTGACCTAGGGTTAATTTATTTTAGAAAACCCGAGTTTGGTATGGTTGGTTTTGCAGATGCAGGATACTTATCAGATCCTCATAAAGCTCGATCGCAAACCGGCTATGTTTTTACAATCGGTGGAACTGCGATCTCTTGGCGTTTCCAAAAACAAACTCTGGTTGCAACTTCGTCAAATCATGCAGAGACTATTTCGCTTCACGAAGCATGTCGAGAGTGTGTGTGGCTTAGGTCAATGAGTCATCACATACAAGAAGCAAGTGGAATATTTGACGTGAAAGAGCCGACGAAAATATTTGAAAACAATTCGGCGTGTGTCGCTCAACTTAAAGAAAGTTATATAAAGAGCGACAGAACAAAACACATTCCTCCAAGATTTTTCTCGTACATACGGGAACTCGAGAAAAATAAAGAAGTAGACATCGAGTATGTACGGTCATGCGACAATCCAGCTGACTTGTATACAAAGGCCCTTCCCACTACAACATTCCGAAAACACGTCTATGGTATCGGAATGAGGCGTTTGTGTGACCTATAGAGAAAAGACTATGTTCATTATTCTTAGAGGAAGATTACGTTACTGTACTCTTTTTTCTTTATCATGATTTTTCTCCTAAAAGGGTTTTTCCATGACTAAGGTTTTAATGAGACAGTACATAATACAAATTAGATAATCAAGGGGAAGTGTTAAAAATTATGATTATCTAATAAGGACACCTAATGCACACATGTCTCAACTTTAGAAAAGGGGTACAAAGTCATCACCCTACATGTCAGTGTGCATGTAAGTTTCCCTCCCTATAAATAGTGTACGTTCACCTTCTCATTTGTATATAAGAAAAAGAATTTGTGTGTGTATGAAAGTCATAATAAAATTATTAAGTTCTCTCTCAACTTCACATCGTAAAATCACCTTCTAAAAAGAATTGTCTTTGTTCATATTATTCAACAATATCTTAATTTTCTGCAATTTCAGCAATTAAAATTCTTATTTTCTCTCAAAAATTTACTTCCCACGTTTAGTTAAGTTGAGAATAAAGTATATTCATGTTACTTTCTTCTTAAACTCCCACACCATAGCTAACGGAGTATATAGAATTAGGGACCAACATAATATTGAAATAAACCGAAAATGAAACACGTGAAAATTTTAAGAGAAAATTATATTTTATATAGAAAAACCCGTTGTCAAAATAAAAAAGAGTAAAAGAAAACAAGATAATCTTATAGACGAAAGTTAATGTCGTTTATAGGAATCGTTCAAATACAGATCCTGGATTTTGTATTGTTCATCTTTGGTGCGTTCAGGTTAATAATAAGTATCATCCTCACGTTAATTATTAATATTGTTAATCATAGAAGCACTTCAATAAATTAAAAATATTATATTTAACTATTATTATTGCAAACAATAATTTGTCAATTAAAGTTTAACTTTATTTCTTTATTTTGAAATGAAAAAAAGAAATATTCATAAAAACGAAAATATATTTACAAAGGAAAGAAGGCATATTTTATGAAAATATATTTTTATAGCACAGAAACATATTTAATATATAATGTTATTTCATAGAAATACAAGTTCACAAAAAATCTTGATATTAAAAAGTAATCTCTAAAACATAATCATACATAACATAATATATAATTTAAAAGTATTAAAATCTTTTATTAATATCAATCTATTTTTCTCATATTGTTAAACTAACTTAATAACACAAACTAAAATATCTTTAATGAATTAAAAATATTTCATAATTCATACTATTGAGATTTTTATTCATTTCTGCAAAATCCTTTTCATAAATTCGTAACTTTGATTTAATATTTATATATGTTTCTAGAATCATAAATAAATAAAAATTTAATCAAACCTTATATATCACTAAAAGGTTCTTTAAAGTTTGATATTTTATACTGGTTTCAAATTGGTTATATATTTATTCAGCCTAATATACCTAAACAAGAATCAAGAATACATATTGGTATGGTTAAGATAACAAAAAAAACCCGTAAAATTATATATTTAAGATAAAAAGCTAAACTAGTAAAATAAATAAAACTAACCAAATTTTGTTTAACTAGAATGAAAGGTAGTTATTCAACTTAAAATATATATGTAACTCAATATAACCTACAAAACGAATAATTAAACAATTCAAATTTTATATCCAAAATCAAAAGTCTAAATGCAAATAAAAAAATAATCAAAATTTTAATTTATTCAGAACAAAAGATATTATGATTGATTTCAGAGAAGTTAATACAATCTAATATATCTAAGTTAAAAGCAAATAAACTAGATATTATGTATCCAAAATTACATATTTAACTAAAATAAATCATATATATAAGTTACAAACTGATTTATATTTGAATTCAAATATTTATAAAGTTTTATAATATATATGTTTTACAAATATTTATATTTGTACATGAATACAAAGAAATCACCTAATTAAATAAAATGCTATAACCAGCCCGGCCTGACCTTTTGCTTAAATTTTATACCAGTCCTGAAATTATGGGTTTCAAAAACTGCATCCAATACTTAAGGCAATTAACACAAATTAAATACCATAATTAACTCGTTACCCGGACCTTTTGTTTACAATTGAACGGATTCACGTCATGAAATTGGGTTTTATAAAAGCTACCTTCAATACATTCCTTAGACCCGGGTATTCCAGACCCAAAAACCTAACGGGAATAACTCGGAAACATTTGATCTGAAATCGAACCAAAAATTTACAAATACCTAGATAGATCCAAAAGTTTTTATCCGAAAGAACCAAACAGAAAAAATGTCATGAATAGACCCTGGTATAATCGATCCATACCCAAATTAAAAACATGAATATCCAAAACTATGATTCCATATATTCTAGAGGGAGAAAAGTTTGGTTCTCGGAGCTCTTCGCCAACCAGATTTTCATCTCATATCGACAAGGATTCTGAAGGCTTTGGATCGATTTTGTTTTGCATGAAGTGACTGTAAAGTTCAGTCTGTTTAATAAGAATATTGATCTTCTGTTGCTGCCTTTGTGCCTCTCGAAGCTCCTGTTCGCGTTTTAATGCCTCTGCAGCTTCATTTCATGTTTTTCCTCTCTTCTGCCTGTCAACATAGTCAAATTAATCCAATTGCACCGTTCAAATGAAACTCTACCAGAAAAATGACATAATAACATTTGAATATCAACTGACTTTCATTATAACTTTAAACCCTTTCTATAGCCAATTTTATAGAGTTGTGAGTAATGTTTAAGTCCTCATCTACGGAAAAAGGAAAAGAAACCCATGCAAGAAAATGTTGGATAAAATACAACTGGCAGCAGAATGTGTAATCAGTTCTTCTTAGCAGTTTATAAGTGTACTACATAGTCCAAAAAGAATAAAAAATGTACCGTCTGCTTGTCAAACCTCTTCCAGAACAAGGATGTCTTTGGATATCTTCTTGTTGTGAATTGGTGCACTCTTTGGCAATTTGTATGATCTAACCACCTTATATCTCACCTGTGAACAAAGTAACATCAAATGAGAGCTTACTCTAAGATGAAAAGCAAAAGAATGATAGTTTATAAAAAGTGAATAAAAAATGGGTAGGTGAAAGCATAATAGGAGAGCCAATTTCACTTACCTCTCTTTGGCAACCATCTGCAAACCTCTTGGCATCAATTGATTGTTTCCAATAAAAATTGGTGAAGACTCTATGGTGTTTTGGTATATTTCTTCTGACAATGTACTGATCCAGGATTTTCTGATCTTGTCCCTTTCTGTCTTTTTAATGACTGCAGGATCATTCTTTACCTTCAGCTTCTTTGGCAGACTTCGTTCAACAATTTGACGAAAGAATACATAAAAGAATATTAAGAAAAACATATATTGTTGTCAGAGGCGTTAAGGAACCAAAGTACTGATTTTTTCCCTATAAAATACTGTCACATGATCCAAACCTCATATGTATCCCCCTTCTCTAGAACCTTCACGTAATGGAACTGTAAAACACCACCCTTTGACAAAATTGTCCGCGCAGTACTTCCTGCAGCTCCTTCTGGAATGACAAAGTTCATTGCATCTTATGATACCTTGAGGCTGAAGTTGGGGTTGGAGTTTGAAGCTGACAAAGAATTCACTCTCGCTTGCAGAGATTCATATTGAGGTTGAGACTCACCCATTCCATTACGGCTTCTAACTCGAGACCTTTTTTAGCAAGCCATCAGTTCTGCTAATGATCTCAAATCTGGTTCTCTTTTCAAGTAAAAATCATCCACATGAAGGCCGCTCCAGAGAAATTTCATGCCTAAAGCAAATTTAAACTCTGCCCCTTGAACAATGGAACCCACCATATGTAGGAATACAACAAACTTCCAAACGACTATAGCAAAGAAACATGTTTGTTTTTGTTGCCCCAAGATTTTATATATCATTTGGTGCCTAAAACCCTTGCTTCATGGGCTTTAACCCATGGCCGACCCCAAACACCATACATAACTACATAGATTACAAAGAGTGACGCATTATATATGGAGCATGAAAAACGTATGAACAACATACTTGGGGGTAATAGCTGAACTACGATAGTTTCTTCGTCTTTGGGTGTCCATGTCATAAAATCTCCCATGTTGACCATTACCTCTAGAATTGTCAAACAGGTTGGCCCGTCCCATCCCGTCCCGTACCGCTGCGGTCTTCTCATTTTGCGGGTCAAGGCGGTCCAGGACCGCGCGGGATGCGGTCTGCTGAAGGTCGTCCCAATCCCGTCCCGCCAATGTGCACAGGCCCTTCCAAGCCGTCCCGCGGGCCTACTCTGTTCGCGATGCAG
Source organism: Moricandia arvensis (assembly GCA_905132765.1). Lineage (NCBI taxonomy): Eukaryota > Viridiplantae > Streptophyta > Magnoliopsida > Brassicales > Brassicaceae > Moricandia > Moricandia arvensis. Next base: position 64,269 of record CAJHQP010000639.1, on the reverse strand, counting down.
AAGGACGCTTCAAGCCGATGCAGACCGTTCCAGGCCGATGCAGACCGTTCCAGGCCGATGCAGACCACTCCAGGAAGCTTGAGGCTACTCCAGTACATACCAAAATGCACACCAAATCAAGACAACTGATTTTGTTTTGTATTTACTTAGCATTATCAAAGTTCTTATATCATAAGATCTTGTAACAATTAAATGTATAAATTGATATGTTAAGTGTGACCAAATAAAATTTTAGAAAAAATCCAAATCATAATAATCATAACAAAAGCAAACAAAAGAAATCTCAACATCTAATAAAGTAAAACACCAAATCAAGATAACATATAAAACTTGCTAATCTTCATCTTCCCCATCAACAATTTACTCAAATGATGGTAATTTCTCTTCTTGACCATCACCATCACCATCACCAACAAATTCTTCATCTGTAAATATCAGAAACATTCATTTACTTAGGATTACGGTAATAGTACACTACAAGAAAATATAATGTGAGTTATTTACCATGTGCATAAGATTCGTATCCCTTAATCTAATTTCTCGTGCATATCAGAGCTTGCACATTTTTTTGGAGTAGGCGGCTCCTATATTTGTTAAGAACTCGCGATCCAATACTAAAAGAGGACTCCGAAGCCACTGTTGTGATTGGAATACTTAACAGATCACATGCCATTGCAGCCAGATCACCAAACCGATGCGCATTATCTTTCCACCAGTCGAGGATGTCCAAGCTCTGAAAATTAGTGATGTCCAAAGGTGGTTCATCAAGATAAGCTTCTAGAGGTGTCTTTCCACTCAAAATGCCACTGACTTTGCGGAATGCAAAAAAAATCCTAATAAGGGTTTTAAAAAAAGATTATCAGAGGAGTAAAAAAAGTTAGACAGAAGGGAAAAATTTGAAATAACACTCACATCGTAGTTCTGAAACAGTCCTATTGACGCTGGCGCAGAGGTTTTTTGTGAAACAGTCTCACGTGGCTCTGTAGAAGATGAGTTATTCTTGGAGTTTTTGTCGTATGACTCAAACAGAGTACTCAGCTTCTCACGCAAGTTCTTCAACTTTGCATCACGTGTGCTCATGTCAAGCTTCTCTAAACAACATTCAACGATTGAAAGCTTAAACCGTGGATCGAAGATTGCTGCCATTGCAAACACATCACTGACTTCATCCCAATATTTATCGAACTTCTCTTTCATCGGTGGAACCATGTGTCTGACAATCTCATCTCCACTTTCCTCATTCACTTGAAGCCAATTATGGATCTTCCACACCTGAAAGAAATACAAGTTCGAAGTCGGGTAATTCGAACCAGACATCAAGCTTGTGATCACAGCAAAAGGACCCAAAAAAGACATCGGACTGCTTTGACCTACTTTTCAAGTTCGACGTAGGGTAATTTACCTCTGTAACTACCCACATTGCTCTTCCGCACCGGAACAGACATCGGACTGCTTTGACCTACTTTTGAGTCTTTGCATATGCTCCCCACGCATTTATATATAATGCTCCTCAGTAACATGATGCTTGTAGTGGCCATCGCCATCGTCTCCATCATCATCAGCTTCTGTCCACCGCTTTCTCTTCTTAGTGCTAGAATTTATCCCCACTTTTACAGCGTTGCCATAGTTTCTTACTACTCTACCTTTGATCATCACCAACCATATAAATACAGATTAATTTATCTAGATATGTATAAATATGTAGATATGTATAAATAATTTATATATTCAGTTTAACTATTTTTGAGATTTTAGTTTATTTTAGATTTTATAATACTTTCACTGTTTCACATAATATTTGAACCTGCATAAATCCAAACAAAACTCGATTAGTTATGTATAAATAGCCAAATGAGATGTATATTTATGTTCTTAAAAATCATAAAACCCTAATAACCAAAACCGAATTGAACCAAACGTCTCAACCTATTTTATGGGTACAAAAGAATATGTAATAAATATAAGGGCAAATGTATAAATAACTAAAAGTCTTATTCAAGATAACCCTAATTCAAACACCATCTCTGCCGTCTTACGAGAGCTCCTCTGAGATTGAGAGATTTGGCGAAAATGGCGGAAAGCAAAGAGAACTACGACCTAACACCTCGAGTAGCACCAAACCTGGACCGTCACCTGGTTTTCCCCATACTCGAGTTCCTCCAAGAGCGTCAGCTCTACCCCGATGAGCAGATCCTCAAGTTCAAGATCGAGCTTTTGAACAAGACCAACATGGTTGATTACGCCATGGACATCCACAAGAGTCTCTACCACACCGAAGACGCTCCCCAAGGTATAAAGTTTGCGTTTTTCTCGGCTTGGTTGGTTTGGTGGTTGATGATGAGTTTGGTGTGGTGTTAGATATGGTGGAGAGGAGAGCAGAGGTTGTGGCGAGGCTTAAGTCTCTGGAGGAGGCTGCTGCACCGCTTGTGACGTTCCTTTTGAACCCTAATGCTGTTCAGGAGCTCAGAGCTGATAAGCAGTACAATCTCCAGATGCTCAAGGAACGTTACCAGGTTGTGTTTTGGGTTTGCCTTTAGTATCGAAAGACATGATTTTTATGTGTAATGTTTTGATCAGATTGGTCTGGAGCAGATAGAATTGTGATTTTGGCTGATGTTGTCTTGTTTGGTTTGCATTTAGTATTGAAAAACTTGATTTTTATGTGTAATGTTTTGATCAGATATTGGTTTGGAGCAGATAGAGTTGTGATTTTGGCTGATAAAGTTTACATCTTTTGTTTGTTTGATTTGCATGAACTGAGATTCTGTATGTAATGTTTTTATCAGATTGGTCCAGACCAGATTGAGGCTTTGTATCAGTACGCTAAGTTTCAGTTTGAATGTGGGAACTATTCTGGTGCTGCTGACTACCTCTACCAGTACAGGACCCTTTGCTCTAACCTTGAGAGAAGTCTTAGCGCCTTGTGGGGAAAGCTTGCTTCTGAGATTTTGATGCAGAACTGGGACATTGCACTTGAAGAGCTCAACCGTGTTAAAGAAATTATTGACTCTAAGGTCTGTTTTTTGAGTTTCTTCTAGCTTTTGTAGTCTTCGAGATCCTCCGTCGATGTGGATGTAGATGCTGATTAGTGTTTTGGTGTTTCAGAGTTTTGCATCGCCGTTAAACCAGGTGCAGAACAGGATTTGGTTGATGCATTGGGGTCTCTATATCTTCTTTAACCATGATAATGGAAGGACACAAATCATTGATCTTTTTATCCAAGACAAGTAAGTTTAAACCTTTATGTCATCTGCATCCCTGGCAAACAACATCTTTAATTAGAAATTCCTTTCTCCATGTATATCATTTGAAACCTATCTATGCTTCCCACTTGTATTTCTTGTCCATCTAAGTTAGTTTTAGCTGAATTTGACATGGAAGATTGCTTTTATGTGCATGAGTTCATCACCGTATTAGTCCCAATAGAAGCGTGATCTGAGTGGAATGGAGTGATGCATAAGTGAGAGTGTTTTCATTCTTTATGACCGGGCCTTCTGTTTGGATTGTGCTTTTAGCATATGCAATATTGTATACTAATATTATAAAGTTTTTCTAGGTATCTGAATGCGATACAAACTAGTGCTCCACATTTGCTGCGTTACTTGGCAACAGCTTTCATTGTCAACAAAAGGAGAAGGCCTCAATTGAAAGAATTCATCAAGGTCATTCAACAAGAACACTACTCCTACAAAGATCCTATTGTGGAGTTCCTGGCATGCGTCTTTGTCAATTATGACTTTGATGGGGCTCAAAAGAAGATGAAAGAGTGTGAAGAGGTAAAGCCGTTCACATGTATTTTGTTCTTTTTTTGGAAATGGTGTAGGATACGATAATCAACAATCTGACATGTTACTATGATGTATAGGTCATTGTGAATGATCCATTCCTTGGAAAGCGAGTTGATGATGGAAACTTTTCAACTGTACCGCTGAAAGATGAGTTTCTTGAAAATGCCCGCCTGTTTATCTTCGAAACCTATTGCAAAATTCATCAGAGAATTGACATGGGGTAAGTTATTATGTTCGTTTAATTGTATTTGTTTCAACCTCTCAACATATTGAGAATCTCATGGCCTTGTCAGGGTGCTTGCTGAGAAATTGAACCTGAACTATGAGGGGGCAGAGAGATGGATTGTGAACCTTATCCGTACCTCAAAGCTTGATGCCAAGATTGATTCCGAGTCAGGAACCGTAATTATGGAGCCTATTCAGCCCAACGTGTAAGAAAAATACATGTCTTTTTGTACTCCTTAATGTTTGGAAATTCTACAATCTAAACTGCCATCTCCCACATAATACAGGCATGAGCAGTTGGTTAACCACACGAAAGCCTTATCAGGAAGGACTTACAAGTTAGTGACTCAGCTCTTAGAACACTCACAGGGGCAAGCAGCTCGGTAATCACATCTAATTTTGCCGTCGAATCTTTCCTTGACCCTTGTCTTGATAATCCTTGCTTTGTTTTCACTGGAATCAATTGTGTTCTGCTTTGAATTTGTCTTTACTTCGGAAACATGTCTACATACTTCGCAAAAGTTATATTTATTGTTGGATTCGAACTTGTTGAGATTCCATAACCAAAATTCTTTAAGCTCCTCAAGATTCTAATCAAAACGTTTGAAGGGTTTTGATGTGTGATTTAAGCCCTACATAAGTTTCTGGTTGTACATTGAGCAGTTCAAAGTGACAACATAGCATATGTCACCAGTAAACAAAACTTAAAATTATGACGCTGGAAAGACATGTCACAAGTGTTACCTCACAAACTATAAAATTACACCATGAATCCAACACAGCAGAGTCATTAGAAGACAGATCTCAATTCATTTTAATCTATTAACTTATGGGAAGTTTCTTCAGTATGAAGGACTAACGGCTGGTTTCAATTTCGTTGGAGGTGGGTTTCCTCCAGAAAGCACCACATACGAATAGAAACACAACATGGCAGCACTGCAATGAAACAAACATAAACACAAGGTTACATGAATCCACTAAAGAGATGTACATCACACACTCTTGTAGCTCACAAAGAGGGTTTCTCACCTAACCACAGCAAAAAGCCCTGCAGGAAACAGCTTCTTAGTCTGCAAAAGTATAACATCAAGGAGTTGAAGTCAAGTAAGCAAAATGTTTAACAATAAGCATAATCACAAAGATGATGGATCAATACCGTAGAATAAGCTGTGAAGTTCTTCCAGAAGACGACGGATGAAAGCACTGCATTTTCAGGGTTCAAAGATTGAGTTAGCACAAAAGCTTTTATAGATGAACAAAAACATATAGATAAGCATTCATGTGCACATAAAGAGCTTGGTTCAGAGATGACCACTTCTTTGTATCACATATCCACTTATCATGTGTTAGATAACCAGTATTTTCTAAATGAATTACAGATCGAAAGTAGTGACTACTAATACTCATTAACTGTTTCTGTGGACAGGAAACGAAAATTACCTGCTTGACCAACTGTATAAGGGAAACTAGATTTTCCCTGTCTCCAAATCTTCAATCTCAGTGTACTAAGAGCTAGAAGGCCACCACCATCGAGGAACCCAGTACTTAAACTTGTAAGATTCCGTGAAAACGCAAATCCAAGAAGCCCTCCACTCATAACCAGACCACCTGAAAAAAATGCATCAGTTATGAAGCAAAATCAGCAATGTTAAGAACTCAAATTCAGTTTTGAGAGTGACAAAGTATACCATAAGGAATGCCAAAACAGAAGTCATGTATCTTTGCTGCTCTTTTTGTCTGTGTGGCAACATGTTCCTCCACTGTCTCAGTGATAATCTCTTTACCCGTGTCAGATTCATCCACCGTTGGATACGGTTTCGAGACAAAAGAGAAGCTGGTGTTTCTGAGCTACTCCCATCAATGCTTCTAACTACAAAAGACTGCATCTTTTTAAGCCAAATCAGCCACTAGTGACACTATCAGTTCCCAAACAAAGCATTCTAAGCACATTGCAAACAAGCAGATACGTGGATATGATTTTCAAAATCAATCAAAGGTCGAAACTTTTTTACAGTAATCAAGAAACTATAACAAATACAATAATGGGTATCATCCATACTCGAGAATTTTTACCTCAGGACGGAACCTAGAGCATGGAAACGATCGGGTTTGGAAGTGGAATTGGCGATTGGGGGAGGAGAGACAAGCAAGGTGAGAGATTTTTGCAGCCATCTTCCGAGATCTGAGATTGAAGAATTGAAGTGAAAAATCATAAGGGAAAGAGAATGAATCGATTTTGAGGGAATGGAGCGTGGTCACCACGAAAGGGAGTGGTTGATTTTCTAAGAAAATATTATACTAAAAGGTCTTTTTATGTTTTTTATAACACAATAGAACAGTTTCTGCTACCAAGACACTTTTTTTCTAACAGCTTCCCTCTTTCTTAACTAAATTAGTATATTATTAACTGCACATCTGACTAACTAAATTAGAGTATAAGTGGGAATCTACATCAACCACACATCTCTCTTCTCATCCAACGACCAAGATTAAATCTGAACACATTAGACAAGACATATATCTCTCTTAATCCTTAAACATTGGATTTACTGTTTTACTTTTACTATGAATGGCTCAGATTCATTCTATCATCTAAATCCTTCCTCATCATTTTCATCTGCCTCAGTTTATTTTTTTTTCCAAAAAATTCCAAAAACCGTACACTTTGACCATAAACTCTCTGAATTATTACTTCTAAAATTCCAGATCAAAAACTAATATGAATACGGTGAGTTGTGGTCTCTGCTCACTACACTTCATTCACAGCCGCAATAACACTTTTTATAGCCACTATCGTGGCTCTTTTCTCAGCAGCCGCTATGATTCGAGAGGCAAAGAGATTGAAAAAAGAAGAAGAACAAAAAATGATTCAATTGAGGATATTTCTCTGTGGAGGGGAGATTAAGAGATGGATGATTCAGATCCTCTCTAGCGTTGATGGCAGAGTGCTTAAGCTTGTAGATTTTGGTGTATGTGATTGTAAAGTTTCAATCTTGGAATCAAGTTATTCCTCTTTTATATGATTGATGATACATTTGAGATTTGTCACATCTTTACCTCTCGTAAAGTTTCGATCTTTAATCAAGTTTTAATTAAAAAAAATTGGCTTCTTGGTATATTAACATACTTTTCCCAAAAATAATTACGATATGAGCAAATTCCCAAATATAATGTACACGTAAATATCGTTACAACAATGTACATGTGGACATCGTTAAAACATGTACCTTTAAACATAGGACCACCTGAACATGTCGAGCCAAGATCATATTCATGTGGTTACTCAATATACTCATATACACGAATATGATGTACATAAAACAAAAATACAACATAGAGTTTGTTTACTTTATTTGAGTGAATCAAAATTTAACACGAACATAATGTACATCTCTAACTCTATCCAAAAGAATTAAAATTTACATAATTAAAACAATTTAGACTTTGCTTTGTATTCTCGTGTGGCATAAATTTTGTGTACATATATTCATGAACATACAGAGTTCAAACTTGTAAATCTATGTTACAAATTCGTAAATGTCTAATTGAATGTTGCACCATGGTAAATGTACATGTCGCTATTGCTAAACAATTGTACATGTAGATATGTCATTGTTGAGCTACTTGTAATATGTTAAGATATGTTTTCTACATTTGTTATCTTTTTGAAATATCCACCTTGCATAGTTTTTTGTGGACAACTATAGAGTGTGTACGTGTACAAGATATATATTAATGTACAATTTTTTCTTGATGAGCCATTTTGGTATTTTTTTTAAAAAAAATATGTGTCCACCTTACATGATGTATCAATCAGAGTGTACATGTATACACTATCATCAGAGTCTAACTATGTAGATTGTGTATCCGAAACAAAATTAACAAAAGCTGAAGGACTAAATGTGCATCTTCAAAAGTCAATACACATGTTGTGTTTCTGTACATGTACATATATAATCATGTTGTTTAATTCACGTAAACCACGCTTCTTTGTCCTTATACCTACAAATAAAAATATATCTTTTTAACATGTTCATGTGTACACTAACAGTATGTACACATATATGTCGTCATTCAATGTACCAGTGTACACGAACATGTGTACACTAACATTATGTACACATCCACGTGGTCATCCTATTAATTTTTTTTAATGAGTGGCAATTTTGTAATAACTTCATCTTCTTCCTAATAGGGTTTTTCGCGTTTTTTGCAAATATAACTCATAGCCGCCATTGATTTTTACCATGCAGTCTTCATGACACGACTATCCTTGCAGCTCCAAAAAGGTTATCTACTGGTGATCACTCGCGGTAAATATGAAGAGACCGTGTTCTTCATTTTGTTTCCAGATTTTTTCTTGGGTTTTCTTAAGATTTTTAATTTTGCTCTTAAACATCTTGTTCAGGTGACGATATATCAACTCGTTCAATTTGTTCCTCTTTTACTATTAAAATCATTATTTCCATATTTTCCTCGTGAGATTTCTTTGTCACTGGAATTATTTATTTGTTAAAGAGAGAGAGAAAATAAATGAGATTGCAAATTGTAGGATCCATTTAATTACAAGAGTAAAAGTAGTTAGCTTGTAATTGTAAAAAACTGCTTTATGAGCAATAACTGTGTTATATTGTAATAAAAAACTTAAAACTGCCCTATGATGAAAATAACTCTTTTTTCGAAGGCGACACCAGGATGATGGATTCGGCGCGACCGCCAGATAAATCAACTGAAACACCGAAGGATGATGAAGTGCGGGAGGATCGGAGGAGATCTGATGTAGATCGACAGGTGGTTACGGAGAATCTGAGGGGATCGAAGAATTTGAGCGAGGAGGTAACTCAAAATGGAAAACTATCGGAGAAAGATGAAGCGAAGGCAGATCTAGGGAGGGAGAAGGATAGGGAAGATGATTCTGGAAAGGATCAAAGGAAATTATTGGGATCGAAGAGCTCGTGGGTTGAGATTGCACAAGAAAAGAAGATTCTTAGGAAATATGATCTTGCTATCACAGAGCTAGAAGGTCAGAAGAGTGTAGAAATCCCTGATGAAGTAGTTACCAATATTAATCCACTTTGGGAGGATTATTTGGTGGGGAAGTTTCTTGATAATGCTCCTCATATTGCTAGAGTCCACGCTATAGTAAATAAAATTTGGTCATACGGAGACAAGAAACAGATGATTGAGGTGCAGAAGGTGGATGATACAACAATGAAATTTCGAATCTCAAACACATTGGTGAGGACAAAGGTGCTTAAAAGAGGCATGTGGAACATTGGTAATATACCGTTGGTAATCACCAAATGGATTCCAGATGAGATAAGAGAAAAACCAGAGGTGAAGTCAATTCCGTTATGGGTACATATGAAAAATGTTCCAATACATATGTTCTCTTGGGAGGGGCTTAGTTTCATCACAAGTGCGGTAGGACTTCCAGTGAGACTCCATCTAGAGACAGCTTCATGCTCTAATTTCAAGCTAGCAAAAGTTTTTGTGAATGCTGATCTATCAAAGGAATTACCGAAGACGATCAATTTCACAAAAAATGGTAAAGCATTTCTGGTTGAGTTCATATATCCATGGTTGCCATTGCGATGTCATGTTTGCGGAAAGTGGGGTCATAAGGGTGAATCATGTGAGATGAATAACAAAGACACCACATCAGTCCAGGAGAAGGCTAAGGAGTTGGCAAAGAAAGCTTTGGGAGAGGTAGGGGAAAGTAATATGGATGAAGAAAGAGAGGAAAATAACACCATGAGTGATGTAGGGGTTAGAAAGGAGGTGAGGAGTGAAACTAAAGAAGAGAAGGAGGAAATAATTGGGGGTGAAGAGAGTGTAAGTAAAGAAGCAGAAGTAGAGGAGGGGCAGATAATAGAAGACTGGTCTCATGATTCAGTTGGGAAGGGAGGTAGTCCTAAACTGAAACAGTTGGAATATGGTAAAGTAACAATAGCATCCAGATTTGCTGTGCTAAATGATTTGGAGGAAAATGAGAGACCTGAGGATGCGTGTATTACTGAAGGAAAGCAAAGTGGTTCGAATGAGAAAAGACAGTCAAGTGAATCAAATGAGGAAAATGGAGGAAGTAGTGGAGAAGAATCCATAGTTGATCTGGAGAACACAAGGAGAAAGGTGGTAGTGGGGAAAAAAGATAAAGAAGAGAGTATGTATAAGAGACCATCTATTCCACGGAGTTCCAAGACAAACCATAAAGTGGTTCCTCTAGGAAATAATGAGGAGAAAGGATTATCGGGGAAAAAGGCAGGTAGAAGAGGTCAAAAGAAATCTGTTGCATGACGGGATTCTTTTGGAATATAAGAGGTTTCAATAAAGTGTCAAAGCAAACAGTGGTCCATAATTGGATTCAAAATAAAGAGTTTCAGTTCGGTTGTTTACTGGAAACTAGAGTGAAGGAAAGTAAGTCAGAGGCAATAATGGGTTCAGTGTGCAGAGGCTGGTCCTTTATGAGTAATTACGAGTATAGTGGAAAGGGGAGGATCTGGGTGATGTGGAGTCCTCAAGTCAGGATTACACCGATTTTTAAATCTGCTCAGATAATAACTGTGTCGGTTCAGTTGGAGGATGAGCAAGAAGAGTTCTTTTGTTCTTCAGTGTATGCAGAGAACACAATGGAGCAGAGAAGAGAGCATGGGAGGAAATAAAAGCACACCAAGACTCCCCATTGTTCAGAAATAAAGAATGGATAATTATGGGTGATTTCAATGAAACTTTGGAGGGAGAAGAGCATTCAAATTTTCAAGGTTCTGGAGGGATCACTACTATGGGAATGAGAGAATTTGAAAATGTGATTCGGCACTGTCACCTCACGGATATGGGATACCAAGGCCCCAAGTTCACTTGGTGTAACAGAAGAAATGAAGGGAATATATGCAAAAAGCTTGATCGTTTTCTTGTGAATGAAGCATGGCTAAATGTGAGAACACAAGCTTACAGTATTTTCGAATCAGGAGGATGTTCTGACCATCTCAGGGGACGGTTTCACTTAAAGTCAGAGGCAGTGGGGAAACGAATGCCATTTAAGTTCACAAATGTTGTAGCAGAGATGCCAGAGTTTTTGAAGACGATGGAGGAATTTTGGAAAGGAAAGCAGCCTCTGTTCCAATCCACATCTGCCTTGTTCAGATTCTCAAAGAATCTGAAAGCTTTAAAACCTATAATTCGAAATCCGAGTAAGGAAAAATTGGGAGGTCTAACCAAGAGGGTAAAAGAAGCGTATCAAGATATTTGTACAAAGCAAGAAGCTACATTGTGGGATCCTTCTCAAGATAATATACAAGCTGAACTGACTGCTGCAGAGAGATGGCAGAGAATATCGGATATTGAAGAGAAAATTCTGAAGCAAAGGTCGAAGTTACATTGGCTGCAAGTAGGAGATAAGAATAACAAAGTCTTTCATAATGCAGTCAAAGCAAGGGAAACAAAGAATGCAACCAGGGAAATTCAATGCGTTGGAGGACAAGTAGTGAATTATCAAGAGGAAATTAAGCAAGAGGCAATACGGTTTTTTGATGAGCTGTTATCTCTTGTACCAGAGGGTCTACAGAGCAAAACAATAGAAGAAATGCAGGAGATCATTGGATATCGATGTACTGAGGAGGAAATAAATAGTCTTGTTAAACCAATGAGTGATGCAGAGATAAGAGAGGTCTTATTCAGAATGCCGAGTGGCAAGTCACCCGGTCCGGATGGGTTCACCACAGAATTCTTCAAAGCCTCATGGAGTATTATATCAAAGGATTTCAACACTGCGGTGCACTCTTTCTTTAGCAATGGTTTTCTTCCTAAAGGCCTGAACACAACAATACTAGCTCTAATTCCCAAGAAGGAGAATGCAATGGAAATGAGAGATTACAGGCCTATATCCTGCTGTAATGTCCTATACAAGGTCATATCGAAGATTATAGCAAACAGGCTCAAAGAAGTGCTACCTCAATGTATTTCCTACAATCAGTCAGCTTTTGTGAAGGATCGTTTGCTAGTAGAGAATCTTCTACTAGCCACAGAAATTGTAAAAGACTATCACAAAGAGGATGTTTCTCCAAGATGTGCAATGAAGATCGACATTGCAAAAGCTTTCGACTCAGTGAACTGGTCTTCTTTTGAATACTCTGCGGGCTTTCAATATACCTGAGCGGTTTGTACACTGGATTGAGATATGTGTGTGTACGCCATCGTTCTCGGTGCAAGTAAATGGCGAGTTAGCCGGGTTTTTTCAGAGCAAGAGAGGGCTAAGGCAGGGGTGTGCACTCTCACCTTATCTATTTGTCGTGTGTATGAATGTGCTATCACAGATGTTAGATAAGGCTGCAGAAAGGAAGGAAATTGGCTATCATCCTAAGTGCAAAAGAATACTGTTGACGCACTTATGTTTTGCAGATGATCTATTGGTTTTCACTGATGGTACTAAGAAATCTATCGAAGGAGTTCTCAGGATATTCAAGGAATTCGAAGCGATGTCGGGTTTAAAGATCAGCCTTGAGAAATCAACTCTATACATTGCTGGGGTTAATAAGGATCAAGAATCAGATATCCTCTCATGCTTTCCTTTTGCGTCAGGGAAGTTACCAGTACGTTACTTGGGTCTACCTCTCCTTACTAAGAGAATGACAATAAATGATTTTATGCCCTTAGTGGAGAAGATAAGGAAAAGAATGAGTTCGTGGACTGGTCGTTTCTTATCCTATGCTGGGCGCTATCAACTGATAAATTCAGTTATCATGAGTCTGACAAACTTCTGGTTAGCTGCATTTCGGTTGCCAAGCAGCTGTCTGAAGGAGATAGAGCGTCTTTGTGCAGCTTTCCTCTGGTCAGGACCAGATTTAAAAACTACTAAAGCAAAAGTAAGTTGGCAGGATGTCTGTCTTCCAAAGAAGGAGGGTGGCTTAGGGATTAGACCTTTGAGAGAAATGAATAAGGTTCATAGTCTGAAGCTGGTTTTGGAGGATACTGTCATCAAAAACATCCTTATGGGTTAAATGGATATATTGCTACCTGATAAGGAAAGGATCTTTCTGGTCGATCTCTGCAAATTCAAGTCTGGGATCATGGGTATGGAGAAAGTTACTAAAACTAAGGGACCTAGCAAGGCAATTTTTTAAAGTGGAAGTTGGAAATGGAAATCATACGTCTTTCTGGTATGAATCTTGGTCTCAGCTCGGACGTTTAAAAGAGATAGTGGGAGATAGATGTTCTAGCCACCCATAGAAGGAAAAGACATAGAATGAGCATTTTAAATGTAATAGAAGAGGAGATTGAAAAGTTGCGTGCTGTAGGAGTCCAAGAAAATGATGATATAGCCTTATGGAGATATGCAGAAGGTAAATATGGAAATAAATTTTCCTCAAAGAAGACCTGGAAGCAGATTCGGATAAATAATCAGATATGCACTTGGAGCAGAGGGGTCTGGTTTTCTCAATCTACTCCAAAGTTTTCTTTTATGCTCTGGATTGCGATGAGAAGCAGGATGCAAACAGGAGATAAGATGCAAACTTGGAATGCTTCCATAAACACTGATTGCGTTCTATGCCATGCGGTACAAGAAACATGTCACCATCTATTCTTTGGCTGCTCTTACTCTGCCAAAGTGTGGGAATGCTTGGTTAAAGGGATACTAAAGAATGATTTCACTACGGATTGGGATGACATTAAAGCTATGGTATCTGAAGCAAGATTTCCACCCACAGAACTCTTCCTTCTTAGATACTCATTTCAGGCAGTAGCACATGGCATATGGAGAGAACGTAACATGAGGCGTCATGGAGAGAAACCGAAAGATGCTGTACTTCTAAGCAAGCTAATAGACAAGACAATAAGGGTGCATCTTCTTGCAGTCAAAGAAATGGGCCAAGCATATCTGGAGAGGAGTCTGCGCACTTGGTTTGCAACAAGATACATTCCACCATGAAGAGTTGAAGGGTTCTTTATTTGAGTTGTGTACATAACAAAAACAGATGCACTTGATGTAAACAGTTTTTGCTTGAATATAATTTTACATTCATTCAAAAAAAAAAAAAAAAAGAAAATAACTCTTGTAATGTTGGACTTCCACATTGTCTACTCCAGCAAAGTACCTTCTCATTGCTGACGCAAGAAACATAGCAACGCTAAATGCCTTGATGTTTGAGTCTCCACATGGGGCATGGATAATCGTAAAAGAAAGAGGAAGTAAGTTATAAAACAACTAGAAATATTGTTAATCTGTAACATTAATTTTATACAAACGAATCATATGCTCGTCACGTCAAATCATTGAGCAAATAACATTTTTCGTCATGTTTCCCACAAGTATAATACACAAAAGAATTAAGTGGTGGAGTGTTGAGACAATGAGATTTGGCTATTTGAGTTCTTTTAACAACAACAATGCATGCATCAGTACCGCCCAAGATTATCTAATATATTCAAATATCTCGTTATATGCCTACTGATTCGCATATCGAACAAAAAGAACCCCACGTTTTTCACGAAAAGACCCCATTGTTTTATAACTTTTTATATTTCAGACCCATAAATATTCGTATTGTGTAAAAGTCAGTTCTACAACTTTTTTGCCAATATATACAAGCTTCTAACAAAGAACGGTTATCGTTAAACCTAACACAACAAAAAGAAGATAAAACAGTAGAAGCAGGAACATGGCTGGCCTTCAATACAGTTTCTTTCCGACCGACTTCTTCTACCCACGAGCTTCTCCTCAGCCTACAAGCCTTGTCGTTGCTGCTAATCCAAAACTGGAGTTAACACAAAAGAGAGATGGTTTAGTAGTGATTGATGAAACTCGTCCTCGTAAGTTGTCTCTACTTGTACGTGAAAAAACGAGTACTCAGCCACGTTTTGATACGCAAGCTTGGAAGAAGGAGAAGAACAAGCCACTTTGGATGGAAGATGATATGTGATATATCTGGTTTTTGATTATAGCTTTATAATCAAGATACACATCAATAATTAAGGTCATAATTAAACTCCAGACTCTGGAGAGGAAAGTGGGTCTGGTTCACCTTTTTTTAAGAGAGGTGGCTTTGATACTAGCATTACAAAATAATATATACTTCAAAAACTCAGGTTTTTAGATATGGGCAAATAATATCAACAAATAAAAGCAATACATTGGTATCTCATAGATCTGATAAACAAAGGTCATAGAGCTAACAAGTACTAATGAGTCGAGAAAAAAAAAACGAGCTACTGTTAAAACAATCAACGATTCAAGACATATCAGTATATCTCCTATCCTCGAGTTGCTCTGCCTACAAGCCTTGCCATAGCTAATCAGACTCTGATCGTTTCATTAGAAGCAAACCAAGCAGTGAGGATCTATAAACGAAGATCATGTTTATGTCGGTGATCATAGGTAAGAGAAGATCAGTTTGTTTCAACCCCGCAACAAAGTTTAATGAGTTCGGATTTTAGTTCTATGGTTCCTTCTTCCATCATTTATTTATAGTTAACCTTATACATATGAAAACAGCTTTGGTGCTAGATTAAAAAGATGCGGTACCTGAAAAGATTTAGCTAAGAAGTCTGACCAAATCCTATAACGATGATGATTGAGATTCTTTGGGAAGTCCCTTCTCCAAAGACCAATGTTTGTTAGAACCTGAAGGAACATCATTTTCAAACTAGTTCGTATAAGTAAGACATAGAAGATTATTGTAAAACAAATCATTTTACCATCTAAAGAGATCAGTTTAATAAGATGTTATGCAATCTATAAGATACTATATAGTCAATGCCTAACAAGTTGTGCAAACCTAAGATGTTTGACGAGTAGAATTAACTGTTTCAAGTAACAAGGATCACAGAGCCTACACCCTTAAAACGCTAGAAGATTAGAAAGAGAATATTACCTTTTTTCGTGGATGAGATGATTGAATGGTGGCATAGGATCCAGTACTGTCTCAATGGCAGGTGCACCCATGGCCTTGGAGGAGGGATATCAAGCCCCAGTTTTGATGGCATTCTGAAAGGACGCCGCCATAATGCAAATAAAGTAAAAAGAGAAGGAATGAGGCTAAAGTTTGTGGTTCAATCATTTAAGTTCACCTCTTCCCACTAAGGACTCCGCAAGCTGAAGTAGTCAGAGAAGAAGCTGATATTCCTGTAAACATTGTTGTATAGTGAGGCAAAAGAATCTGTCCTGCAGTATGTTTCATATAATGTCAGCAAAAATTAAAACATAAACAGAAGCATACAGAGGGAAATACTAGAATTACCTATGCTTACAAAATTGCTGCGAAGATTGGAAACCATTATAAATGGATTCTTCTCAGGAATAGTATGTTCTTCTAGTCCATTACTGAAGATATTCTTTCCACAATGTTTGGTTTCAAACCAAACACCAGAAGGAAATCTTTTACGCCTAAAAAGCCAAATCATAATCTCTGCATACGGTGTTGCATGGGTGATAGAGATGGCGAACTCAATCAACATACAAAGGGAGTTGATTGTAGTGCTTGTAATGGTGAGAAAGATGTAGAAAACTGAAGTTGTTGGCAAGAGAAGCAGAAGAGGAGTGAACAAAAGAGATGCTACTGCATGTTGCTTCACAGTGTAACCATAGCTGTCCAACCTCTGACGTAGAGGATTCAGTTTTCGTCCTCTGAAAGAACAAAGAATCATTCAAGATAAGGTTTAAGAAACAAAGATACCAATTCAGCAGAGTACTAACTATCAGTGTAATGAATGAACTCAGCTAATCTAGCAACCAAATCTACCTGAAAAGCCTCCACAACCCTGCTAAAGCTTGGATTTGGTGAGAGTACACAAGTGTGAATGCCCAACGAAGAGCAATTATATGAAGTGCTGCAAAAGTAATGACATCTATGACAAATGCCGCAGACATTTTTGCACCAAAGGTGATTCCCATGATAGCAATTGCTCTGCTCAAATAAAAGGTGAAAGAAGCCACGAAGATCCAGAGAGTAGACCACATGTGGATTACATTAAGAGATACCATGCCTAAAACTCCAGCCAGTTCTGCGTTTAGCTTAGACCGTGCTGGGACTCCCATCAACCACACACAACCGGATCGCAATATATCGTTAGTAAACTCATTTGCAAAGTGGAATATCCATAAGCAGACAGATTCGGTTTTGAACAAGATCAACAGCAATGGCCGACCACGTAGAATGGCTTTCCAGTGCTGCTTTTTCTGCATGTTCACAAGTTGTGGACCTTGTGAAACCCACAACAACTGTCATTAAACTATAAATACATATACAAAATCATGAAAAAATCAGAGACACTTAAAATGCAATGATCTATGTTAAGACGTGTGCAGAATCTTTAGCTATACAATTACGTCAAAGAAGCAAATTTGAGTTTCTGATTGAATTTACGTCAAGTCATTCTCTTGGAGGAAGATTGGCCAATATAATCTGACAACTCCGTACTCTGAAGTTGATCCATATATTTTTGAGTACCCTCCTTGATGCTATATGCACCCATGAGAAAATCGGAAAACTTGAAAGTACATGGAAGAGCTGGATAAGGCTATAATACAGACTTGATAAAGAGCTTAAAAGTGCAGCGAGTAACCACCATGTCAAAGAAGATATCCTGAAAAGTACGATGCAAGCAATTTTAAACAACTAGCAATAAAGACAGAGGAAGTATTGAACAAGTAAAATGTCAAAAGAGCTTACAAGTAACTAATAGCAAAGTTCCGTGAAGAAGTCTCCAGCTGCGTGGATAGCTTCTCATAGACAATCTTGGCAGATGAGGCACAGTTTATAGAAAAAATCACAGTTTCCTGCTTACATAAGAATAAGATAGCATTAGCAACAGGTCGAGAAAGTAATAACACAACAACGAAAAAGCCTTTTGGAAACTACTCAACCATGTCAATCAGAGGTTGCCTCTTGTGAAGATCATGAACCCATTTTGGTCTCTTAAGAGGAGCTTTTGACTGAGGAGAAGCATTCCAAAATCTTAACAAGAAATGGTGAGAACCAAACACCGGAGTGTAATAGACTGTAACCTGACATGTCCATGCTTATAGAGTCAAATACGGCGCGGTACACAGTCCAAAAAAAGATCAATACAGGAGAGACACATCATGACTTACATACGTGTACATCACATTGAGATACAATATCCCCATTCCAATGTATATAATGCAATCTAGAACTTGAAGAATCGTGCACCATATGAATCCGGTGACTATTCACAGACTCCTTCCTGAAACCCTCTAATAAACTCTCAACCTTATGACAGCCACAGCTTAGGCTACTACATCTACATAGACTACCAGAAGATCCGGTCTTACTCCACAAATCTTTTTCTCTTCTATTAGAATTAAGACATGTATCATAACGACCAAGAAGTGTAAATGTTGCTTTGTCCCGTAAAGCCGATGGCATCTTATCATTAGTTTCATGGAGTACGTCCTGTTAGAGATCACAAAGGTTTCGTCAAGATCCTAGCGACGAACAGGTTCGTGAAACATGATGGGAAAATCTAAAGTTTTGTTTTTTACTTGGAGGGTAGATTGGCCGTTGGAGAAGGAGGTCTCATTAGTGAATGAAGGCGACAACAACGTCAAAACAAGAAGGGGAATGGGACACGAACCATCCAAACAAGAGACTGTGAGTCAGATCATCATCAGTTGATGATGAAAGAAGCTTAGGCAACCACATCGTACACTTTCTCTTCATTTCAGCTCTCCCAGAAGCCAGAACGCTACAGAGTCCTAACCTTTGATCTATACTATGAAGAACAATCCAAAACCCTACACAAAGTCCTAACCTTTCTCCTCATTTCAGCTCTCTGTTCACAATTCTCAAAACGATACAAAGTCCTAACCTTTGATGGATACTATGGAGGCCAATCCAAAAGCCTCTAGCGGATTTAGGAGGGCGATCTCTGGACACAGTCTTGACGCGTGAAGCTATTCATTTCATTTATGGAATCTAGATTAGGTCATGGATTCAACAAAACCCACAAAGGAAGATTCTGCTTGTGGAGAAGAAGATGAAGAAGCAAGTGTAAAGGAGAAACCTTTGGCTAAAATATTATTTTGGGCCATTTTTTATCAAATCTAATTTCTTCCGGGATGAAATTGAAAACTTCAGTGATACGGTGTCGTATTTGGCAAGTCCACGTGACACTTGCGGTGGTGGTACAGAGACTTTCAACTTAAGCGAAAAGCCTAGAAAGCAAAATCCAGAGAGGCGGGGAACCGAGCCAACGGATCCGCCATGACTGCTCGCAAGAGAGCTTCTTCAGTGACTACTTCGGAGAATCCAACACCGCCGCAGAAGACGGAGCAGAAGCCCACCATTACTTCCCCTGAAGATTTCCGTCTCGCACCGCCGAAACTAGGCGTGATCTTCGTGATCTCTTTGCTCCTTTGTTCTCTTTACCTATACCTTCTCTGTTTCCACTACAATGTCGATAGTGAGCTCAAGCGTCCGATCTTGATCAACGCTGGGCTTAGCTTGGTGGGGTTCTTCGTTACACTCAAGTTGATTCCCGTGGCTGCTAGATATGTTCTGAGGCGTAACATGTTTGGTTTTGATATCAATAAACGTGGCACCCCTCAAGGAGATGTTAAAGTGTAAGTCTTTACCTCTTTAGATTTTGTCTCCTTTAGCTGTTTTTATGTTAAAGTGTAAGTCTTTACCTTTGTCTCCTTTAGTTATTTTAGTTTCAGCTTTAGTGTTTGAAATAGATGTTCTGTCGAAGTCCAGGGATTTGATTTGATCTCTGTGACATCTTACTTCTGTTTGTGTGGTTGGATTAGTTTATTTATATAAAAGTCTAAGTCTTTACCTCTTTATATTTGTTTCATTGGTTGTTTTGGTTTCGTTTAGTGTTAGTGTTTGAAAGGGATGTTCTGTGAAAGCCTAGGCTTGATTTGATCTCTGTGACATCTTACTTCTGCCTGTTTGGTCGGATTAGTTTATTTACGTTAATGTGTAAGTCTTTAGTTCTTTAGATTTATCTCCTTTAGTTGTTTTGGTTTCAGCTTAGTATCAGTGTTCACTTTTTCTTGAAATGGATGTTTCTGTTGAAGTGTAGGCTTGATTTGATCTCTGTGACATCTGACTTCTGCTTGTTTGGTCGGATCAAAAAGTCTTTGGTCTACCATTTCTCAATTTCTGTTCGTCTTGTGTCTTTGTAGGCCTGAGTCACTGGGAATTGTTGTCGGGATCGTCTTCTTGATTGTGGCGATAATATTTCAGTTCTTTAACTTCACTGAAGACTCATTGGTAAGTGTGCTGTAATCTTATCTACGAGCTTCATCATTCATTTTTTTTTTTGGCTGAATAGGTCATTGTTTATGTGTAAGCCCTGTTGTTATGTGAAATGTAATATTTTAGTAGCTCTTGGCTCATTTATTGCTTTTAAGACACATTTTATCAATCTGGCTGTGCAGTGGCTTGTGGAGTACAATGCAGCACTGGCATCTATTTGCTTCATGATATTGCTTGGATTTGTAGATGACGTCCTTGATGTGCCTTGGAGAGTGTAGGTGCACTTCTTATTTTGTTGATTAAGTTCATATGTGAACTTTTATCTACATATTAATTCTTTTAAAATATGCAGGAAACTTCTCTTACCATCTTTTGCAACCCTTCCACTGCTAATGGCTTATGCTGGACATACAACTATCGTTATACCAAAACCTCTAGTTTCTTATGTCGGCTTGGAGATACTTGATCTAGGTACATTTCTTCTTTTTCTAACTAGTGTTATATAGTGCAGCAACTATTTTCAAATTGATTTCCTTATTGTTATCCTGGCAGGACGGATATATAAGTTATACATGGCGCTACTGGCTGTCTTTTGCACTAATTCTATAAACATTCACGCTGGTCTGAATGGCCTTGAGATCGGTCAAACCGTGGTTATTGCAGCTGCTGTAAGTTCTGTAGTCAAAATGCGTTAAAAATCTTCATTCTTTCGTCCCAGTTTCTTTACTGTTGGTTTCTCTTAAGTCAAGATCTGATGCATCTCAGTAACTTGTAGATCTTGATACACAACGTTATGCAAATCGGAGCATCTGTGGATACTGAGCTTCGCCAAGCTCATGCCTTCTCTATATATCTTACTCAGCCATTGATGGCAACATCCTTAGCAATGCTTGCTTACAATTGGTAATACTTTCAAGTCTTTTCTCTGGAATACTTTTGACTTTTCTTTAGCTGTAGCTAATGCTTTTTATAACCCCACATTGGTGTCCTCTCTTTCATGTTGTTAGGTACCCTTCTGCAGTTTTTGTTGGAGACACTTACACAGTCTTTGCAGGAATGACTATGGCAGTTGCTGGCATTCTGGGTCATTTCAGGTGTAATTCCAGCCATACATACCTTGTTTTTGCATCTAACTAAAGTGTTGAATCCTCCAACTAACTCACTCCATCTCCTTTGCAGTGAAACCCTCCTAATCTTTTTTCTTCCTCAAGTGTTGAACTTTCTATTGTCGCTTCCGCAGGTTTGATCCCTCTCCCATTTTCTTTTACTTTTCAGTATCTTATTAAGCATTTAACTTGCTATTTTGGAACTCTTTAGCTTGCTGGCATTGTGAAATGTCCACGGCATCGTCTCCCCAAGTAAGCTAATTTTTCCTACTGTTTGCATAAAGGCAGAGCTGATACACATGACCCGTGATCTCTCTTTGGAACCAGGTTTAATCCTGCAACGGGATTATTAACGGGAACAAAAGATGGGACGCTCGTCAACGTCTACTTGAGGATTTTTGGTAGGAAAACAGAAAAGTCTCTTTGTGTTCATCTTCTTGTTTTCCAAGTAAGCTTGTTTAATGCTAATTTATCTCCAAATACAAGTTGGCTTGTTATTACTTGCGAGAAAGAGAGATTACAAATTTGTTTTTTTTTTGTTGTGTGTGTTTCTGTTGCAGGCACTAGCTTGCGCCTTCTGTTTCTTGCTTCGGCATTTTCTTGCTGGTTGGTACAAATAAAACCTTTGCAACATGAAGAATCTTTAAACGGTTCCTCTGCTTTATCATCTCTCTGCCTTCACAAATCATAGACATTTTTTGTTTTTATATCCAATAGCTAGTTCATTTACAAAGAGTTTCAATCCTTAAAACGAGACCAAGGCGAGTGAATCTCAAAAGAATCAATACAAATCAAATATTTTGTAGCATTTTTTGCAGCCAATGAGTGAATCAAAACCCTCTGTCTTGGAATATTTATCATTGCATAAGCTTACATATTAGTATATGTATGTGTAGTTACTTATATGCTAGTTTGATAATGTGTATAGTATTTATCTTGTTGTAATCGTTATCGATCTAGGTACTTGCATGTTGTAATAGATTATGATAAATAATGTCAAACATAAAATAGTTTAGACATCTAATATTTAAAATTCTCCAAATAATGTATCCTTCCCTACACTCTCCACCCAATGCACAGTCTATGATCAAATGCGATGATGACTTACAAGTTCGAATCATGGCACAAGCCGGTAATCACACATTCACACGTCGATTTGTGATGCGTTACTAATAGTTCTTGACATCATCAATGTCACCATACTGCTTGTTAAGTTAATTAGACGATAAATTCCGATAAATTCCAAATGAAGATCATCGTAATGAAAATAATATTTAGTCAAATTCTGATACCATCAATAGGTTAAGAAAGGTAACTGAACCTGCCGTGTCGAAGAAGGAAGCCAGTAGGAAGCTGAGAATAAGCAGTAACTCGATCGATGATGAGACATCATTCAAGAAATAACACTGAAAAGATGATGTTAAGATACACACCGTTTGTTTCATTCCATGAGTAAATGGGTGATTTATAAGTCAATGAAATAAAATAAAAAAGTCTTCGAGTCATATCATTCATTAGTTTTTGGAATGTTATCCATTAAATCCACCGTTCATGAATGTCTCACTACATCTATGCTTTGAAAAGTCTGAAAGTGTGAATTTTCTGTACTTGTGGCCATGACTGGCCAAAATTATGTTGGACCCTAGGGCAAATTTGTTTTTTTTTTTTGATAAAAAATTGTTAAAGAATCTGTGGCAGAAATAGTTGTTATGTGTTCTTTGACCCCCGCCCCCCCCCCCCCATAACCCCGGGTTCAAATCCTATTCAACACTATTCTTTCCCTAGGGCAAATTTGTTTTTGGTCTTTAAGTTTGATTTATTTATATATTTTTGCTTTTTGATAAATAAAACTTCAAACATTTTTAGATGGTTTTCTTTTGGAAGATAAGATTTTGTTATGGAACCAAAACAAAATATACATATATATTTTTTTTATGGAGATGTTTCAATTTTGTTCTATTTATTGACATGTACAGGATTGAGCTGGACCGTCGCACTCTATGTCTCCCTACCAAGCGGTTGGATGCAGCTTTCAGTAAGGACCAGCTGGACAAACAAAAAAAAATCGTAAATGTTAAATGGAACGCATCGTCTAACTTCTCAAAGTCCAATAGTCTTAAATTCTATAAGTTTTTTCTTTATTGAAAATAAGCCGGATCAAAATAGCTAATCATAAGAATAGTGAATCAGTCATATCGTCTAGAGAAAATGTGGTAATAATTTAGGTTAAACATATAAAAATAAAATTTTAAAATGTGGTAATATTCGCGAATATGTAAGAGGGTGTTATTGGTTTGTATATTTTAATGGATTTGGAAATCTAAACCAAATCAAGTGTTATTGGTTTTATAATTTTAAAATCTATATACAAATCTATTGTTATTGGTTATATGATTTTAAAATAAATTTTGAAATCAAGTGTTATTCAATAACAAGGATTTGTTCAAAGATTTGATTTGAAACTACATTTCAATGGATTTGTAAGTGTTTTTACCCTCAAAATACAAAGGAACAAATACTAACGTGAACCTTGTTATTTTGCGTGGATTTGTAATATCGTTTTTGTCAAATTCTATAAGCATTACAATATATTTCTTGTTCACAAAGACATGAACCACACTACCTACACTTACAGCCTCGTCATAATACATTAGGTTCTTTTCCATCTAACTTCCTCATGACTTCTTGAATAGCAGGATAAAAGATGTACGTAGAATTATATGTCAAGTAAAGCTTTTTTTGTTGCCTTTGTCAATTTCTGTAGTGCATGATTTTCTTTTAAAATATCAATGCTTTCATCTTTTTAAGAATTTGAAATGAGCTAATCACCAACCTCAAGCACTGCATAATAAGGAACCCAAACCCCATAAGAAAGAGATCATACACAACACAAAATAGGAATACAAGAGAATTCAAAAAACGACTGATCAGCTACACGAACACAACTACCAACACTATTATCTCAAGCTTGACGTTTATGTTCTCTTCCCCAGTTGCAATCTGTTTGTCAAGAACAGGATACTTAAGCTTGACGTTCTCACTCTTTTCCTTAAAATTATATATAAAACATATTTAAACTTCTACCAACAAATCTCTTTAAATAGAAGAAGGTGTTATATGGATTAAGGACTACTTGCATATTTACAAGCCGGTCTCATTTCTTGTAAATCCATTTGATTGATTTCTATTAATCTATTTATTTGATTTTGAAATCTATTTAAATTCTCATAAAATCTGTTTCGTTGATTTTAAAATCAATGGATTTATCAAAAATTTCCAAATCTATTGAAATTTCTAAATCTATTATAATACCAGAACCAATAACCCCCACTAAAATTCTCGGAATAATGGATCATTCCCTACACACCCACTGGCGAGCGACTGCATAGAGCCTAAGATTAAATGAGATTGATGATGACTTGCATTTTGGAATCATGGTAAAAGCCAGTAATCACACGTCGATGCTAAATTGTATCCTTACATCATTAGACAAAATAACCATCATCAATTATGGTAAGACGGCTTTCGTTACTAATAGCTTTTGAAACTATCATTGCCACTTTAGTTATTTCTCCTTAGTTAGAATTATAATTTCCGAAAGTTCTGAAGTTTTTCTATAGAGGAAACATTCTAGCCATCATCACTTATGTGTGTTTCTGTAATGGTTGAATTTGCTCAAAAAGTACAGTCTTGGAAAGAATATAATGTGGATTGGCAAATAAAAAGTAGTGGATACTGGATAACCAATCATCTAATAGCATCTCCATTGGGTTTTCACACACACACACAGACACACACATATATATATATATATGTTATTTTTTAATTATTGTAAAACTATGGAATCCCCATTCAAAAATATCTCATTTTAAAATTTTAAAATATAACATATATGAAAATTTTAAATTATATTATATAGTTAATATGATTGTATAATTTATTTTAATAATATAAAATTAAATAAAAATGATAGATAATACTAAATTGTTATCAAATTTTATATAATTTAATTACATTAGATAACTTTGTAACTTTTATTTAGTAAAAGAAATACTAATTAACTTTGTAGTTAATTTAATAATAAATATAGTATAAGTTTAGATAAACCAACTTATTTCTTTAAAAACTCTAAAAATCATTCTATTGACAACACATGTCATAACTCATATGTTATAATGTTTAATATATAAAAGACTAATAATGCATTGCATAACTCACATGAGTGTTTATCAGTTGATATATAAGGGATAACCTCATCGTATTAATGAATATTCATTTTTGTTATGAAAAATATTAATGAATATTCTTATAAATATACATTATGTTCTCAATATCAAGTTGTAGGCTCGTGGCTACCTACCTCATAGCAGTCTAGAAAATCAGTACACAAAATTGAAAAACAAAAAAAGACTAAAAAATAGTACTTTAAAACTCAGACCAAAGGTTAAGATTGAGTTTGGTACTAAAGATTGCGACCATGAAGGGACACGTGACATGTCTTACGTAAACAGTATAAGCATTGTGTACGTATCCGATATAAGAGCATGTTTATTTTTGAGACTTCGTGAATTCCCTTAAAAAAAAGTGGGATTTATCTTTTTTTTTTTTTGATTTAAAAAAAAAATATAACCAATTGTGGGTCGGTACGTGTTAGTAGGATCCACAAAAATGTCCCTTAATTTGAGTACTTAAAAGATTGTTCTTTAAATTTTAGTGAGATGCATAAATTTTATACTAATATTTTTTTAGGAGTTCTTAGGCCAAGAATGCTCTAACATTTTGTAGTTATCCTAGTTAATAGCCAAAGACCTTTCTTCTTGGTGTCGATTTCAGTTTTGGACGACAAAAATAGACGCCGTGTTGTTGATGGCTTTGCTTAGGCTTGTGTTATGTCTAAATGTTTCAGCTAAATATTAAAAAGTTTTTGTTTCCTATGAACGAACAACTTCATATATAAATAGACTTTAAAATAAGTCTCCTTACGTTGTTGAAACAGATGAAGTAAAAACAATGGTTAAGGCTCATAAGTCCTTATTATTACAACAAAGTTCACACATTTTTAATACTTGTACATAAAATAGACAAATACCATTTACCGCAACAAAGTTCCCTTGCTTCATGAAGTCTCACCAAGGAGATTAGTCGAATATAACTTCATACTGAGGCTGTTTATCAGGAAGAAACAGCCCCCAGTACTTCTCATACTCCTCAGGCCCCTTCCTATCCTCATTGAACATGGCGAATATGTAAGTCTCTATAGCTTTCCCTGGCCTTTTGGGAGATCCCTTCTTCACATGTTGTATCAAATTGTTAACATAAGTCCTGGCATTCTCCACATTCGCCCCAAGCCCTCCCTGCGTAGGCCAACCGCTCTCCGACACCACGATGTCCAAGGATCCACCGTCCGATTTCTCCAATGCAGCGTAAACTGAGTCGATATTGGCGTCAAAGAGGTTTTGGTAAGTGTACTGATTGTCAGGGTTTCCACCGCTCGTCTGTGTGAACAGCGCGTATTCTAGAGGGATCTCTCCGTTGCTGTCCTTGTAGCTGAAGAAAGTGTAGATATTCACTAGCAGAGGAGATCGCTTGCTGACCAAGAAACCTATCACCGGTTGGAGAAAGTTCCTAAACTCATCCTTGAATCTTCCGCGCGACGGAGGAAACGTGTCCGCGAAGGCTCCCATGTATGTAGTCGTGGAGACCGGGATACTGAGGCCTGCGTCCGAAAGCGCTTTATCAATGTTCTGAATCGCCTGGAAGAGAACCGTCCCCTGGTCCCCTGGTTTCACCTCGTTTCCGACCGATATGTACTTGAATCTGACATCGCCGTAGTTCTTGACATTGTTCTGGACCCATTGGTTAGCCTCCGTTTGGCTGGAGGCGATACGTGCTAAGTAATCATTGGGAACGTCGAGGATGAGCTCGATGTTGGAGCCACGGAGAGCGTTGAGAGCGTTAGCGTTGGGACCGTACATCCGCATTCGCTGGATGTTGTACTGCTTGTACATAGCCACAACGTCCGAATTACTTGGTAGGTTAGTTCCATACTCCCCGTAGCATACTCCGATTTGTCCAGCTAGTAATAAAATCATGTTAATAGGGTTATAGAAGATGATTAATGGATGCTACATAAGCTTAAAAGATGACTAATTAAACCTGTGGTGTCGAAGAAGGAAGCCATTAGAAGGCTTAGAAGAAACATCAACATTGGTGATGATGCTAACATCCCAACCCCAGACATTCGCATGAAATAATAAAGAACGTTATAATATGTATTTTTTCTATTATACTTTGAGTGTTTTTAATATGTTTGAATCGTACCATCGTGCGCCTATTTATAGTGCGAGTACGGGGTTCAAGTCAGTCAATGCATGTAACAAATTCTTCAATACATATACGCTTTGAAAAGTATACGAATATGAGTTCTCCACACAAGTAGCTTTCAATAGCTAGGGTTAATTAATATACCCAGAGACTGAAGAGTCACTTGAGATGGATGAATAGGTTTTTATAAATACTCAAATTTAGGTGGTTGTTGTGTTTTTCTACCAATAGGTTGGATCATTGTATTATGAGCCGTTAATCATACGTCAATTTCGTGTGAACTCATACATTAACTGTACCTTTACGTTATTATAGGCTTTATACCACTAAGGTTAGACGGTTCTTTGAGCCATCACTGGCACCTTCATACACGTTAGACACTAAAATCTACAATCCATACTTTTAAACTACCACATTTCCCTATGGAAGTTTGTGAAGTAACGATCCACAAGAACGAATTTACCCATTGATTTTTTTTTCTTGTTGCCAATTTCTCAAAAAACAAGAACTAATGAAATGAAATAAAGTCATCGAGTCATGTCATTCACTAGTTTTGGAATGTCTCCCTAATCTATGCTCTGAAAAGTCTGAAGTGTAAATTTCTATACGTGTAGCCAACACTGGCTAAAGTTATTATGGATCCTAGGGGAAAGTGTTTTTTTGGTCTTTTAAGTTTGACTATTTGCAAATAAAATGTTAGTCCTTTTTATATAGTTTTCTTTTGGTAGGTAAGATTTTGTTATGGAACCAAAATAAAATTTACATACTTACATTTTGTATGAAGTTTTTTCAATTTTGTAGTAATTATTGACATATACCCGATTGAGCTGGACCGTCGCACACGCGCACTCCATGTCTCTCTACTAACCGGCCCTGGATGTAGCTTTCAATAAGGCTAACCAGCTAAACACAAAAATATTACCGTTAAATGGAGCGGATTGTCCACCTCAAATTTGAATACTCAAGTTCTCAAATGCTAACAAAGTAAAATTCAATACAGTATTTACAAATCAAAATAAAATATATAGAGTTTCAAATGTAAACTAAACTTTAATTAATATTTATAAATACAAAGATTCAAATCCAAAGAAATCTATACAAATCCATTCAAATTTATTATAAAATCAAATATAGTAATAAATTTGTATGATTGAATAACATATGATTTGAATTAAAATTTATAAATCATGAAACTAATAATGTATGATTTAATATAGATTTCAAAATCATAGAACCAATAACACTATATTTTGTTAGGATTATCAAATCCATTAAAATGCACCAATCAATACCCCCACTAAAAGATTTTGTTGTTTTAAAAAAAAAAATAAGCCGGAACAAAATAGCTAATCAGGAGAATTGTGAATCAGAAATCTTCTAGTGCAAATGTGGTAATATATTATGTTATACAAAAAAATCGACATCCAAGAACCAAAATTCTCCTAATAATGGATCCTTATTCCTTCCCTATACACCACACCCCATATGTACAGCCTAAGATGATGACTTTCATTTTGAAAAGAAAAAAATCAGTTAAATTTAAAAGATTAACTTCCTTATTTCTTGTTAATTAGTTAAGAGATAAATTCAGAATAATTTTTAACAAAGAAAAAAACAGTAAAATTTTAAGTGTACATCATCAATAACATGTGTTTCTGTACTGGGTGAATTTGACATTTGATACTTATAATAAATACAATATTTTAGAAAATATAATGGATTGGTAAATAAAAAGGTGGTGGATACTGGAATATATAATAACCTCGTCGGATTAATGTATATTCTTATATATACACCTGTGATATATACATTATGTTCTCAATATTAGGTCTAGCTACCTCATTGCAGTCTAGAAAATCAGCACAAGAGATTATGAAACAAGTAAAAAGTTAGTCTAAAACTCAGACCACAAGTTAAGATCGAGTTCGGTTTCACAGGTTGCAATCATGATGGGACATGTCTTATGTCTTTTTTTTTTTTTTTTTGACTAAAAGACATGTCTTATGTCGTAGAAGCATTTGTTTAGTTGTCATAGTTAATAGCCTAAGACCTTTCTTCTTGCTGTCGATTTAAGTTTGGACGCAGAAATAGACGCCGTGTTGATGATGGCCTTGCTAAGGCTGATATTTGAAAGTTTTTGTTTACTATGAACGAACGAACAATTTCATATCATATGTATATATTGAAGAGCTTTAAACGACTAGCATTACATTATTGAAACAGATGAAGTAATAACGATGATTAATGCTCATCTGTTCTATTTTAATAAAAGTTACAACTTCACTTCATGTGTGATTTTTAAGTTAAACCATTTCAAACAAATGTATTAATTGCATATTTTTATTATCTTTATAATATCCTAACAATATATCTTTATTTAGTCTAATATCCTTATTAATGATTGAATAATCCTTTTTTTTTGACATCGATTGAATAATTCTTACTGGACACAAATCTTATTATTTCCTTAGCTGATAAATTGTAGCATTTCATATATTTAGACTCCCAATTTATTTTCTTATTGATTATACCAAATAATCTTAATTGATTTTTTTTGGTGGAAACTATGACATTTGATATGAACATTTATTTGAAAAATATTATTACAATATTTTTCTTTTACGCGCCATGTAAATCTAACATATGATATTTGATATGCAATGTACTTTTAATATTGGTGTGCTATTATTGACAATTACATGCAATCATACTCTTAATATCTTAATCTCTTTTATTATTTACCCAAATAATCAAATTAATAGTATTTTATTGTACTTACTAAAAATAACTACTCAAATAAAAGTTTGAAAAATAATTGTTTTTAATAATTAAAATAGCCGTGTAAATATTTTCTTATTTTATAGGATGTTACCAAACAGTATATATTTGAGATATTTTCCAAATCCTAACTACCAGCACTATACTTATTTTAAATTCATAATGTATATATTTTGAAAACAATACTCATACATTAAAAAATGCTCAAATAGACAAATACCATTTACCGCATCACTGCTTTACTAGCCCATGCTTCTTCAAGAAGTCTCTCCAAGGATATTAGTCGAACTTAACACCATATTTAGGCAGTAGCCCCATGTACCTCTAGAGAGATGTTGGTATTCTTGTCGATGCGAAGTAAGTGTAAATTTTCACGAGCAGGGGAGATCAATGCATGTAATACCATTATACTTCAAAACATATATGCTTTGAAAAGTCTACGAATGTGAGTTCTCCACACAAGTAGCTTTCAATAGCTAGGGTCAATATACCCAGAGACTGAAGCGTCAAATGAGATGGATGAATAGGTTTTTATAAAAAACTCAAATTTAAGCGGTTGCTGTGTTTTTTCTAGCAATAGGTTGGATCATGGTATTATGAGCCGTTAATCATACGTCAATCTCGTGTGAACTCATATATTAACGGTACATTTCCGATGAGAAATATTTTACGATAACTTTCTTTTAATTTTTTGTCACAAAAATAATTTTCAGAAAAAAATATATCAAAATAAATTTTGTTAAAGAGTGTAAATATATATTTATACCTATTGAGTTAACTAATCTAGAGTTCTGAATAATATTTTGGAGGTGAAACTTAAAATTAAAAGAAAAGTTATAAAATTTTTAAAAATTGAAATGTCTATTTCGGTCATTTTTAGAGTTATTTTCGTGATAAAAACTTTAAAAAATGATTAATTAAAATATTTACTCTTTAGTTATTATAGGTAAGGCTGTGCACTATTACTTGCTATCCGGTTTATATTTGCTACTTGACTCGGTTTGATTTGAAAAATAAGTATTTGATACAAACAACTCGAGTAACAAGTAAGCGGATTTTATTACTCGTAAGTAGAAGTCAAATAACACGTATATTTTTATTTTTAACTACTTGACTTGTTACTTGATTTATTATTTAACTCGTTAATTGTTATGTATTACTTGTTCCACTACTTGTTTTATATATGATTTAGTTTATACAGTTTTAGTTAATTAAAAACTAAAGTATTGCATTTTCATTCAACTAAACAATTTCAATATCAATACTAACTTCAAATTGACAGTCCAACAAAACTAAATTAGTGGACATGTGCCAATTGATGCCAATGGAATGGATAATTGACGTTTATATATAAAGTCGTGAAAATAAAATCTTGTGTTTTACACAGATCTTTTTCACTCAAAATATTATTACGAAGCCAAAATAAAAAGAGTCAGGGTTTCATTTTTAATTTCAAAAAAAAGGTTAAATAATTGAAAAAATAAGTATCAAACTAACTCTAAGTAATTAATAAAATCAAGTAATTTACAAGTATTCAATTTTTTACAAATACTTGATATAACAAGTACTTGTTCAGAACGGATCAAATACAAGTACAAAATATTATTACTTGAACAAACCAAATCGGGTAGCAAGTACCTCAAAAATGAAGGGTACTTGCCCCGTGCCCAACCCTAATTATAGGCTTTAAAACCACTAAGGTTAGACGGTTCTTGGAGCCATCACTGGCACCTTCAAACACGTCAGACACTAAAGTCTACAATCCATACTTTATACTAGTTCACAACAGTGATTTATATTATAGGGCAATTTATGATTTTTTATTACATAATAAGATAGTTATTGTTTCTAAGATAATTTTTGTAACTACAAGCTAATTAAACATATTCTTCTAACAAAGTGGATTTCACAGTTTCCATCTTCTTTTCCTTTTCTCTCGATAACACAAAAAAAATTTTAGTGGTAGAGAAATTTTAAGAAAAATATGGAAAACAATTGTTTTAATGACAAAAGAGGATGAAAAAGCTGAAAATGATTTTTTTTACTTTTAGTTTTCATTTAATTTATCATTTTTACAAAAATAAAGTGTAAAAATAACAAAATTAATGTCATTTTCGAGTCTCTTCGACCACCGTCTACGTCTTCTTCACTAACAACCAAATTAGGTTCAGATATGCACTGTAAACACTAAACGGCCATACCCTCTGTCATTGCTCGAGCTATCATGTGTGAAGCTGATGTAAATAAAAAACGGTCGCACCTTTTCTCATTGCTCGAGTAACGTCTAGCTCCTACGATGAATCACCACTTTGATGCGTCATTAGTCGTCGAAAAATAACTTATGCTGCGCTCCGACCTATTGTCGTGGCCATTTGGAATCTTTATGGGCTGTCCTCTCTATCACAGAGTGAAGTTCGAGAACAAAAATGGTCAAGTTTCTACTTTTTGCATGTTTGGTCTTTTAAGTTTTTATTTTTTTCTTTTTGACTTTAAATTTTCAGATTTGCAGAAATGACCTTTGATTTTATCTCAAATTTATTAATGTGCGTTTTAACCTTTGTTATATATGCAAATAAGCACACCCATGTTTTTATGTTGGGTCATTTGTTGTGTACATTGTTATAACGATATATGTATATGACATTATGTATACACAATTTCCCTATCCACATGTACATCGTTCACATGTACACCAGTCAACTTGTGCAATGATTCGCATGTACATGTGTACACTCTACCACGTACATAATTTTTTTATTATCCACATCTACAATGATTCATATGTACACAAATTAACTTGTATAATAATACATGAACACCATATAATTTTACTATCTTCATATACATAAATATTAAACATGTAAGTCTTTCACCTTAAAGCAGTACGAGTTTACAAAGACATACTGATGCAGCGTAGAAGTCCTTTTCCTTTTACGTTTTGGTATTTGTTTTCCTATTACGTTTTGGATTTTTGTTTTCCTTTTTCTCGATAAGGATGTGTTGACCTTATCCTTTTAAAATTAGGGTTTTTCTTACTAGTATAAATAACGACCCTCTTGGTTTGTGAGAGGCACGTTTTATATTGATCATTAATTAAACAGAGCTTTCGTGTTCTTGTTCCTTGCAATCGGCTAGAATATTGGTATTCTCAACGATCCAAGAAGACTTTAATCTTAGGCATTCGAAGACTAAATAAGATTATCGTGTTATCGTAGCTCACGCTACATTAGTTGGTATCAGATTTCAGCAAGTCTTAAATCCTTATTTACGACTCGATCCATCGTTTTTCATGGCTCCTCGCAAATCTACTCCCAAGAGCAACTCGACGATATTCGTCAAACCCTGGAGACTTTTACGGTGGGCCTTCAAGCAGCTCTTCAGACAGCTGTGGAAAACGCCCTCACGACAGTTTTACAGCGACAAACCAAGCACAATCTTCTGCAACGCAACGTGAACAACAGACCTCGTCAAGAGGATATTGATGATGATGAGCGATTTGATAATCTCTTCGCTGATAACCGTCATGAACAACAACGGCGTCGTGTTCCTCCCGCACCAATCGACGATGATCGTGGTCATCGACACGATATGGGCATCGGTAACCACCCTTCGCGCTGGGAATCAAGTTTCCGTTCCGATATACCGGAATTTTTGGGAACACTCAACCCCGAAGAGTTTATTGATTGGATGAACATTGTCGAAGAGATTTTGGATTTTAGACAGGTTCCAGATGATATGCGTGTTCCCCTCGTGGCAACCCGTTTCAAAGGACGTGCAATGGCATGGTGGCAACAACTTAAAGAGTCGCGCCGACAAGCTAATAAACCTCGCATAGATTCATGGGCTAGACTAACCAAGCATATGCGTCGAAATTTTCTCCCCTACAATTATGAACGTACCTTGTACAACAAGTTACAAAATCTACGACAAGGAAATCGTTCGGTGGAAGACTATGCAACCGACTTTTTCCACATGGCAGCTCGTATGACGTCCGCGGAAACTGAGAGCCAATTGATATCACGTTTCATCGGAGGGTTGCGTTCTCAACTATAGAATGCTCTGCAGCAGTTTAATCCGACAACCGTCTCTGAAGCTTATCAACGCGCCCTCACAATGGAAGTTCAGCTTCGTTCAAACTGGTCCTCGTCCTCCACACGTAGTCGACAACTTCCTCCATCCACTGAGACTAATATCGGACAGTCCTTTGACATCACGACAAACCGACCAGACACAACTCCAAAGAATAACAATAGCGACACGAATGCCTCCGCTAGACCAGCGCGTACAAACGCACTACGGTGTTTTGCTTGCGGGGAAAGGGGCCATATACAAACCGCTTATCCTAAACAAAACAAACGTGGATTACTAGCGCAGGAAACAACATGTGAAGGTGAACCTCGCTTCGACGACTACAACACAGATCACGCTGATGACAACGACGTTATTGAAGGCGACACTGGTCCCCTCAATCAACTCCTGGTTCTTCGTCGTAGCTGTCTTGCTCCGCGCTCGTCATCTGAATCTTGGTTGCGTACAACACTTTTTCGCTCCACCTGCACTATCACCGATAAAATTTGTAAACTTATCATTGATTCGGGCAGTTGCGCTAATGTCATCTCGGAAGAAGCAGTGTTCAAACTGGGACTCAAGACAACAGCTCACTCGTCTCCGTACCAACTTGCTTGGCTGAACAACAAGACATAACTATTAGTGGCGAAACAAGCACTGGTTCCATTTTCTATCGGTTCCTACAAGGATGAAGTACTCTGCAACGTGGTTCTCATGGATGCGTGTCATCTCCTCCTCGGCCGCCCGTGGCAATACGACCGTGATACGACCCATAAAGGGAGAAATAATACGTACATGTTCCTTCTCGGTGAACGTACCATCACTTTACTTCCGTCTAAGGAACCAGTGGAATCCTCTCGAACACTACCAGTCAGTCCTCAATCAACAACCACCAAACCCCCTTTGCAATCTCTCCTCTTGATCCCAAGGTCTGCCTTCAAGATTCACATGCGCGATTGTGATTACGTTTTTGCCTTAGTTGCATCACCCGCGGCACCCCCTACTCATGCCTTGGACGCCACGCCACCGGCATTTTCAGTTCTCCTTGAGGACTTTAAAGACGTATTTCCATCAGATTTACCTCCTGGTTTGCCCCCGCTCCGTGATATTCAACATCACATTGATCTCAGGCCCAATGCCGCGTTGCTAAACCGCCCTCACTATCGTATGAGTCCTCAAGAACATGATGAGTTACGGCGTCAAGTGGAAGATCTCCTTCATAAAGGACATGTTCGCGAAAGCTTAAGTCCAGCCGCAGTACCCGCCTTGCTGATTCCGAAGAAAGATGGTTCGTGGCGTATGTGCGTCGATAATCGGGCTATTAATAAAATCACTATACGATATCGATTCCCGATCCCTCGCCTAGATGATCTTCTTGACCAGATTGGTCGTGCGTCAATCTTCACGAAACTCGATCTCAAGAGTGGATACCATCAAATCCGCATTCGAACCGGTGATGAATGGAAGACCGCTTTTAAGACTCGCGAAGGCCTTTTTGAATGGATGGTTATGCCCTTCGGACTATCAAATGCACCTAGTACGTTCATGCGTGTAATGAATCAGGCTCTTCGTCCATTCATTGGAAAATTTGTGGTCGTTTACTTCGATGACATACTGATTTTTAGTACGGATCTGCCTAGCCATCTCCAACACCTTACGGCTGTTCTGACAGTACTACGACAAGAGAAGCTTTTTGCGGCTCGCCAAAAATGCATCTTTGGCGCGAAACATGTACTCTTTCTTGGATATGTCGTCTCCGATCAAGGCTTACAAGTGGACCCGAGCAAAGTGGAAGCTATCCGAACTTGGCCTGTCCCAACACCGATCACTGAAGTACGTTCCTTTCATGGATTAGCATCCTTTTACCGACGATTTGTGAGTCATTTTAGCAACATTACGGCTCCATTAACCGACTGCATGAGAGGTACGACTTTTGTTTGGACACTCGAGGCACAGGTAGCTTTCGACACTATCAAGGCTAAGCTTATCTCCACACAAATCCTTGCCCTTCCGGATTTTTCTGTCCTCTTCGAGCTTCATTGTGATGCTTGCAAAAATGGTATTGGCGCTGTTCTTAGTCGACAAGGCCGTCCTATTGCCTTCTTTAGTGAGAAGATTTCGGGTTCTCGTGCCCGGTATAGCACGTATGACGTCGAGTTCTATGCCATTGTCCAAGCTATTAAACATTGGCGCCACTATTTATTTCATCAGGAATTTGTGCTTTATACCGATCATGATGCTCTTAAGCATTTGGGAAGTCAAGAGAAGATTTCCTCACGACATGCTTCATGGGTCGCCTTCCTGCAACAATTTACTTTCGTTATTCGCCATCAGTCTGGACATATGAATAAGGTTGCTGATGCCTTAAGCCGGCGCCATTCTCTTCTTGCAACACTCCACGTTACTGTTCCGGGCTTTGCCGAGTTTGCCGACCTCTATCGAACGGATCCTTTCTTTGCCTCCATCTAGTCTGCGCTTCAGCATGGTCGCGATTCGGAGTATGTGTTACAAGACGAGTTTATGTTTCTCAACAACAGATTGTGCGTACCGGAGTGTAGCCTTCGTCTCAAATTAATTAAGGAGCTTCATGAGGAAGGACATATTGGTCGAGATCGAACTTTACAGCTTGTGGTGGCTTCTTATTTTTGGCCGACTCTACGCAAAGATGTGTCGCGATTTGTGGAGAGATGCGTTGTCTGCCAACAATCTAAAGGAACAACATCGAATCATGGCCTTTACATGCCGTTACCAATCCCTACTCAACCATGGACTGACGTCAGTATGGATTTTGTTTTGGGATTGCCTCGCACGCAAAGGGGCAATGATTCAATTTTTGTCATTGTGGACCGGTTTTCTAAAATGGCACACTTTGTCCCATGTAAGAAGACTACGGATGCACTTCAAGTAGCGCAACTATTTTTTCGAGACATCTACCGCCTTCACGGATTACCTCTCTCTATCGTATCTGATCGCGATTCACGCTTTTTGAGTCATTTCTGGAGATCTTTATGGAAGCTATTACGTACGAGTTTAGATATGAGTACGACATATCATCCACAATCAGACGGTCAGACAGAAGTTACTAATCGTTCACTTGGTAATATGCTTAGGTGTTTGGTTGGCGACAACATAAAGTCTTAGGATTCGATTCTGTGTAAGGCAGAGTTTGCGCATAACCATGCGGTCAATCGAAGCACTGGTTACTGTCCCTTTCGTATTGTGTACGGACTGGTTCCTCGGGGTCCTGTTGATTTGGGCGTAGCACCTGATCTAACACGAGATCACGGCCAAGCAGTGGAGTTCATAGGTTCTTTGTCTGCCATTCATTCTCAAGTTCATGATAACCTGCAGTCCGTCTCTGCAAAATACAAAGCCTCTGCAGATAGACATCAGCGTGATGTGCAATTCAAAGTGGGTGACTCGGTCTGGGCCATTCTTACTAAGGAGCGTTTCTCAGCAGGCAAATACAACAAGCTCAAAGCACGCAAGATTGGACCATTAAAAATACTTGAGAAGATAAATGCTAATGCTTATCGGGTAGAACTTCCTCCTCATATTCGCTGCTCTGATTCTTTTAACGTCAAACATCTATTTCCATACATTTCAAGTGACGATATCGAAGATTCGAGGACGAATCTTTTTCTACCCTGGGCGACCTGATGCAGCGTAGAAGTCCTTTTCCTTTTACGTTTTGGTATTTGTTTTCCTATTACGTTTTGGATTTTTGTTTTCCTTTTTCTCGATAAGGATGTGTTGACCTTATCCTTTTAAAATTAGGGTTTTTCTTACTAGTATAAATAACGACCCTCTTGGTTTGTGAGAGGCACGTTTTATATTGATCATTAATTAAACAGAGCTTTGGTGTTCTTGTTCCTTGCAATCGGCTAGAATATTGGTATTCTCAACGATCCAAGAAGACTTTAATCTTAGGCATTCGAAGACTAAATAAGATTATCGTGTTATCGTAGCTCACGCTACATTACATACGTACACCAATTTATTTGTACATTGCTTATAATGATGATTTTAATAGTTTTTAGTATAGTTGCTCAAAAAGAAAGATAAATCACATGTGTACATGTAGACATTACTCAAGTTATCATATAGGATAAAAATGAAAATTTGAAGCTTCATTTAATTCATTTAAATCTTCATAAACACCCAAAACCCTCTGTCTTGGAATGCATAAACTTATATATTAGTATATGTATGTGTAGTTACTTATATGCTAGTTTGATAATGTGTATAGTATTTATCTTGTTGTAATCGTTATCAATCTAGGTACGTGCGTTTTGTAATAGATTATGATAAATTATGTCAAACATAAAATAGTTTAGACATCTAATATTTAAAATTCTCCAAACAATGTATCCTTTCCCTACACACCCCACCCAATACACAGTTCAAGAAATAACAATGAAAAGATGATGTTAAGATACACATCAATTTGTTTTATTACAAGAGTAAATGGGTGATTTGTAAGTCAATGAAATGAAACAAAGTCTTCGAGTCATATCATTCACTAGTTTTTGGAATGTTATTCGTTAAATCCACCGTTCATGAATGTCTCACTAAATCTATGCTTTGAAAATTCTGAAAGTGTGAATTTTCTATACTTGTGGCCATGACTGGCCAAAATATTTTTGGACCCTAGGGCAAAGTTTTTTTTGGTCTTTTAAGTTTGATTTATTTATATATTTTTGCGTCTTGATAGATAAAACTTTAGACATTTTAGTATAGTTTTCTTTTGGAAGATAAGATTTTGTTATGGAACCAAAACAAAATATACATATATACATTTTTGTATGGAGATTTTCCAAGTTTGTTCTACTTATTGACATGTACATGATTGAGCTGGACCGTCGCACTCCATGTCTCCCTACCAAGCGGTTGGATGTAGCTTTCAGTAGGGTATAACCAGCTTGACACACAAAAAAATCTTAATGTTATAAGGAACACATCGTTCAACTTTTCAAAGTCCAATAATCTTAAATTCTATAAGTTTTTTCATAAGAATAGTGAATCAGTCATCGTCTAGAGAAAATGTGGTAATAATTTAGGTTAAACATATAAAAATAATTTAGAAATGTGGTAATATTCGCAAATATCTAAAATTATCGGAATAATGGATCATTCCCTACACACCCCACTGGCGAGCGACTGCATAGAGCCAAAGATTAAATGAGATTGGTGATGACTTGCATTTTGGAATCATGGTAAAAGCCAGTAAATCACACGTCGCTGCTAAATTGTATTCTTACGTCATTAGACAAACTAGCCATCATCAATTAGGGTAAGACCGTAAGACGGGTTTCGTTACTAATAGCTAATTATTAATGCCACATGATAATTTCCGAAAGTTATGAAATTTTTCTATAGAGGAAACATTCTATAGAAATTGTCAAAAATATTACTTTCCTTGTAATACTTTTTAAAAATATTTTAATCACTTTTACCTTTGTTTTTAAGAGGAAAAAACATATTTATAACTCTTGAATTAATTAATCTAAGACTTAGAATTTAGAGTTAAGGGGTAGTGTATGGTGGAGGTAGGATTTATCAATTTAAAATTTAGGATTCTAATTAATTTTTAAAAAATTTGCTCCATAAAAAATGATATTTTTGAAAATATCTCTTCAATGAAAGTAAAATGAAAAGTGGTACAAGAAAAGTGGTATTTTTAAAATTCCTCGATTCTAGCCATCATCACTTTTGTGTGTTTCGTAATGGTTGAATTTGCTCAAAAAGTACAGTATTGGAAAGAATATAATGGATTGGCAAAGAAAAAGTAGTGGATACTAGTTAACAAATCATCTAAAAGCATCCCTATGGGGAGCTGTCTCCATTGGGTTTTCAAAATACATATATATATATATATATATATATATATATATATATTAACTATAAGTATTGTAAAACTATGGAAAATCCATTCAAAAATATGTCATTTTAAAATTTTAAAATGTAACATATATGAAAAATCTAAATTTTATTATATAGTTAATATGATTATATAATTTATTTTAATAATATAAAATTAAATAAAAATGATAGATAATACATAAAATGTTATCAAATTTTGTTTCATATATATTTTAATTACATTAGATAATTTTGTAATTTTTATTAATTAATAAAAGAAATACTAATTTATTTGTAATTAATTTAATAAAAATATAGTATATGTTTAGATAAACTAATTTATTTCTTTAAAAACTTTAAAAATTATTCTATTGACAACACATGTCATATTTTATATGTTATTATGTTTCTCAGTTAATATATGAAATACTAATAATGACATTGCATAACTCACATGAAAGTTTATCAGTTGATATATAAGGGATAAATGCGGGCGCGGACTGAAGGATGATGTTATTACCTCATCGTATTAATGAATATTCATTTTTATTATGAAAAATATTAATGAATATTCTCATAAATATACATTATGTTCTCAATATCAAGTTGTAGGCTCGTGGCTACCTACCTCATAGCAGTCTAGAAAATCAGTACACAAAATTGAAAAACAGAAAAGACAAAAAAATAGTACTTTAAAACTCAGACCACAGGTTAAGATTGAGTTTGGTACTAAAGATTGCAACCATAAAGGGACACGTGACATGTCTTACGTGACCAAAAACCTTTTTCTTCTTGGTGTCGATTTCAGTTTTGGACGACAAAAATAGACGCCGTGTTGATGATGGCTTTGCTTAGGCTTGTGTTATGTCTAAATGTTTCAGCTAAATATTAAAAAGTTTTTGTTTACTATGAAGGAACAACTTCATATATAAATAGACTTTAAAATAAGTCTCCTTACGTTGTTGAAACAGATGAAGTAAAAACAATGGTTAAGGCTCATATGTCCTTATTATTACAACAAAGTTCACACATTTTTAATACTCTTACATAAAATAGACAAATACCATTTACCGCATCAATGCTTTACACTATCCCTTGCTTCTTCATGAAGTCTCACCAAGGAGATTAGTCGAATATAACTTCATACTGAGGCTGTTTATCAGGAAGAAACAGCCCCCAGTACTTCTCATACTCAGGAGTCTTGTTATTCTCATTGAACATGGCGAATATGTAAGTCTCTATAGGTTTCCCTCGCGTTCTCGGAGATCCCTTCTTCACATGCTGTATCAAATTGTTAACGTAAGTCTTCGCGTTCTCCACACTTGTCCCTTTCCCTCCCTGTGTGGGCCAACCGCTCTCCGACACTACGACTTCCAAAGATCCACCGCCTGATTTCTCCAACGCCGCGTAAACTGAGTCGAGACTGGCGTCGAAGAGGTTGTTGTAATGGTGCTGGTAGTCATCGAATTGTTTATTGTTCGGTTGGAACAGAGCGTATTCTAGAGGGTTGTTGTCACTGTCGTCCTTGAAGCTGAAGTAAGTGTAGATATTCACGAGCAGAGGATATCTCTTGCTCTCCAAGAAATCTATCGCCCGTTGGAGAAAGCTCAAATACGTAACATTGAATTTTCCGTTCGATGGAGGATACGTGTCCACGAAGGCTCCCATGTATGTAGTCGTTGAGACCTTGATATTGCTGAGGCCTGCTTCGGAAAGCGATTTATCGATGTTCTGCATCGCCTGGGCGAGAAAATTCCCAGCGCCACCTGGACCATCTGGTTTCACCTCGTTTCCAACTGATATGTACTTGAAGCTGACACCATCGTACTTCTTGACGTGGTTTTGGACCCATGTGTTGGCCACCGTTTGGCTCGAGGCGATACCTGCTAGGTCGCTATTGGGAATGTCGAGGATGAGCTCGATGTTGGTGCCACGGAGAGCGTCGAGAACGTTAGGGTTAGGATCGTAAATTCGCATTCGCTGGAAGTTGTACTTCTTGTACATAGCCACAACTTCCGAGGGACTTGGTAGGTTGTTCCCTACCCTCCCGTAGCATACTCCGATTTGTCCAGCTATAAAATTATGTAAATTAGATATTATATAATCAATAGGTACTTCGTATATAGATGATGATTAATGGATGTAACATAAGCTTAAAAGATGACTAATTAAACCTGTGGTGTCGAAGAAGGAAGCCATTAGAAGGCTTAGAAGAAACATCAACATTGGTGATGATGCTAACATCTTAACCCCAGACATTTTCATGAAATAATAAAGAAGACGTTATAATATGGATTTTTTTTTTCTATTAGTTTTTTTTTTTTATGTTTGAATGGTACCATTTTGCGCCTAATTTATAGTGCGAGCCCGGGGTTCAAGTCAGTCAATGCATGTAATGCCCTTCAATACATATATGCTTTGAAATGTCTACGAGTATGAGTTCTCCACACAAGTAGTTTTCAATAGCTAGGGTTAATTAATATACCCAGAGACTGAAGAGTCAAATGAGATTCGGATTTTAAAATACTCAATTTAAGTGGTTGTTGTGTTTTTCTAACAATAGGTTGGATCATGGTATTATGAGTCGTTAATCATACGTTAATATCATCTGAGCTCATATATTAACTTACGTTGTTATAGGCTTTAACCACTAAGGTTAGACGGTTCTTGGAGCCATCACTGGCACCTTCATACACGTTAGACACTAAGTCTACAATCCATACATTAAACTACGACATTTCCCTATGAAAGTTTGTGAAGTAAAGATCTTCAAGAATGAATTTACCCATTGATTTTTTTTCTCTCATAAAATTAGTGCCAGGTTCTAAAACCACTTTCATCCATAAAAACTCCAAAGAGGTTATTAACTTTTTTTTCGATTTAAAGAAAATGAACTAATCGTGGGCCGCCACGTGTCAGTGGGGTCCACGAAACAGTGCAAGAACCGGTTCTTATTTGGGGATTTTGAAATCGGTTCTTAAAAAAATGGTAGAGCCCACCATCAGTTTTTGTTAAGAACTCCACTTAAGAGCCTCCAATGGAGGTGCTCTAAATGTCTTGAATTCATAGCCAAATTTTCAAAAAAAAAACTACTGTTATAAAACATTTTTTGTAGAAATATACAGTTAAAAATATTATGAACTGGTGATAAAATGGAGAATATTGCCTAAAATACCGATACATTTATCAGTATACCGAAAATGTATTCACATTTACAATGTTTTTTTTTCACATTTACAATGTTCAAACTAAATTTACGTATTTGTTAAAAAGAGGTTGCACTAACGTAAATCTTTAGTGGTCCAAATACAATTGTTATCATCACTTTTTTCCCCAAATTATGTTTTGGATGAAGATTGTTATCATCGATTACTATAAGAGCATCTCCAATGGTGAT
Source organism: Moricandia arvensis (assembly GCA_905132765.1). Lineage (NCBI taxonomy): Eukaryota > Viridiplantae > Streptophyta > Magnoliopsida > Brassicales > Brassicaceae > Moricandia > Moricandia arvensis. The sequence goes on along the minus strand of CAJHQP010000639.1, from coordinate 20,504 downwards.
ATCCGTTGAAATCTATAAGAAAAATGTTTTTTTTTAAAGTATTTTTTCAAAAAAAATATCAATCAATCGCAAACCGTCACGTGTCGCTGGGACCCGTAAAGAGAACAAGAAATTCATTAAGAATGAGTCTTTATTTAGAGATTTTAAGGATTGAATCCTTAGTTTTTGGTAGAATTCACTGATTATTTAATTATTTTTCTCTAATGATTCCCTATTAAAGACTCCCGTTGCGGATAATCTAAAAGCACCTTTAACATTGGAACCCCGATGGGGTTCCTATATCTTTTTTTTAGATTTTGAAAAAAGAAAAAAATAATAAAAATAAATCAATCGTGGACCGTCATTTGTCAGTGAGATTCACAAACAGTATAAAAAACCAAACAAATGAATCTCTTATTTGGGATCTTTAAGAGATGATTTTTAAAGAAATCGTGGGCCCTTTCCCTTAAGAACCTCTTTGAAAGACCCCCTTAAAGGTGCTCTAAGACCATGATTAAAGGGGGTACTTAGGGGAGTTTCTTAAGGCGTGAGACTCATGAACAGTGTAAGAGTCGGTTACAAAAACTATAAATTAAGAACCATTTTTATGGTTTTTTACACTGTTCACGGGCTCCACTGACACGTGGCGACTCACGATTAGTTCACTTTAAAAAAAAAAAAAAATAAAAAAAGATAAAAAACCCAATTGAGTTTATTGGGCTAATCATGTCCTAAGTATCTTAAAACAATTAAAATCTTCTTAATTAGACCCGAGGATAGTACGTAAACTATATATGGCAGATATTTTATCTACATTTTTCTCATTATATTACTATCAGGATTTTCTCAATTTCTTGTTTAATTTATCACTTTATTGTGGTTTAAATATTTAATAATTAAATGGATACATTTTCCAAAACTCACAAGAGTTTAAACTAATACAAAACCATCTGATCTTAATTATTAAGGATTACCACTACATGCATTACTATCAGGATTTTCTCAATTTCTTGTTTAATTTATCACTTTATTGTGGTTTAAATATTTAATAATTAAATGGATACATTTTCCAAAACTCCCAAAAGTTTAACCTAATACAAAACCATCTTATCTTAATTATTAACGATTACCACTACATGCATTGTGAGTTATATCATGTTTTTTTTTTGTTAACTAAGAGGTGTCTAGGCCTTCGGCTCAAATAATCTTTCCAAGTCCGGAGCCAACCTTTGCTAATAGCATTTCTAGCATAAAACACTCTTTCCACGGTAGATCGAACCTATGAATACAACAACACCAACGCCTATGCTTAAATGATTTGGCTGCCACATCCGTGGTTGATATATATCATGTTGTCAACTATGTTTAAGTTACATCGTCATATCATGTTACAAGATAAGAGTGAGTCTGGCACTATATATACATAAACGTTTGGGTATATAACAATTTCCTCGTAGGACCCAGCTGGCTAGTACGTCGGCACAATCTTGGTTGGCGATGCAGCGCATCGACCCTAACCCCTCCTCTGTGCAGTTCGTCGCACAGGTAGGTTATTGGTAATGTTCAAACCTCCGATCTCATTATTTAACAACTTCCTCACAGGACAAGATGTCACCAATTGACCTGCAGTTCAATTGATGACAGCTTGTCCTGTAAGGAGGTTGTTAAAGGGTGAATAACCTACATGTGCGACGGACTGCACAGAGGAGGGGTTAGGGTCGGTGCGCTGTAGCGCTGTAAGACAGGATCCGCTGGACAGGTTATCACATATATATACCGAACAATGTAGATATATAACACTTAAATACAATGATAAAGCCGATCGAAGTAATGATATTAATAACCAATAATATTCTTTTCTCACCGTCGACTTCAGTTCTGGACGACAAAATAGTCCTCGTGCTGTTTAGTGTTTAATTATGAACAACTTGCTGCTGTTAGCGCCTTTTCTACGTACAGCTACAATAATTTCCCATACATATTCCAATATTATTGTAATATTATTTTATACTACAAAACAATCGAAAAATCATATTCACTGTAGATTTTAATTTGTTTTGTTTTCTGTGATGAAAACGTTTTTATCTTATGGTTCATAATTTTTTCAGACAGAAAAAAATATAATTGATGAAATCTCTCTCGTCAGTACTCAAAATACTGAAACTGAAAAGTCTCCTCTTTTGCATCATGCACATTTGCGTCACATTATGAAATACGTGATAGTTTTTAGGGCTGAACATTTCATTCGTTAAATTTGATTCGATTCGTTATTCGTTTCGATTCGATCCGAAAAATTCGGATATCCGTAAATCATCAAATTAAAGCAAATACTAAAGTTCAATATTTGTTAAAAACAAAACAAAACACAAATACTAAAAATTTAGAGATGGATATCCAATCCGCTCCGACTTTTATAGAAATAGATGTATATATATATAATTAAATATAGAGTTTTAAATGTATAATTTTATATAACTATTATTTTAACATATATTTTATTAATTTTATCTATAAATTTACTTTTAAAGGTATTAAATTAAGAAATGAATATTAAATCTTAATAAAAATTATAATTTTTCTATTGTGTTTTATTAAAAAATTTATTTTTTTTAAGTTCATGAAACATATAGTTTCACTATTTTTTATTATATATTATGTTAAATATAGTTTTGGAAAATAAATTATTATTATTTTTTAGATTTACTTTTATTAAAGAAAGTGCATGAGAAATCTGTAAATATTTGTAGATATTCACAAATATCCAAAACAATTTTGGATATTTGGAAAGCTGAATATTTGTATTTCTCTGAAGCAAAGCAAATCGGATAACTAGATATCTGTACGAAGCAAATCACAAATACTAAAAATTACAGTACTATTTGATCCCTGCCCACCCCTAGTGATATTTCTTCGAAAATGACATTACGTGATGGGTCTTGTGCCAAATAATTTTATTTTCTTAAATTTCAGGTATATTATTATAATTTTGAAAATAATGACCCCTAAACTATGTGTGTTTTTAAATAGGGCCTTAATTTTTTATGTAAAAATAAATGTAAAGAAGGGACCAGTGCAACTGGATTATGAACACATGCTCAGAGCCAGCATTGTGATGAAAATATATAGACTCCGGGGATCCGACAATTCCATATGATATCATGAATTACACTTAGTGTCCGTCCTGATTCGGAGAAGACCACAAGCAATTTTCTAAACATTGATCTTTTATAAAAAATGCTGAAAATTTCTGAAACTAATATAATATATATAACAATAATTTTCTCGAAAAGGCTGATTTATTCAAATATTTTTAGAGGGAGGCGATTTGCAAGCCAACCTATCCTTTATCGCTCAATCAAGGTAATAATTTTATGCTCTGTTTTGTTATGTGAGAATACAACCAATTCTGATTATCAATATCACTTCTGATTATCAATATCACTTCACTAGCTCTGGCCCAGTATCACGAAGCGCTTAGATTTTATTGTACAATGGTGATTCATGCTACTGTGATCAAGCTTGGGTTCGTGATTCAGATGTTTATGTTTGTAATTCTCTTATATCATTTTACATGAAGCTCGGGTGTGTATGGGATGCATAGAAAGTGTTCTACGAAATGCCTGAGAGAGATATTGTCTCATGGAACTCTATGGTTTCTGGGTTTTCTGCGGTTGGTGATGGAATACGTTCGTTGGTTATGTTTAAAGAGATGATGAGATATGTATTTGAGCCGGATAGGTTTAGTATCATAAGCTTTCTTGGGCTTGTTCTCATGTGGAGTGATTGAAAATGGGGAAGGAGATACATTGCTATGCTATTCGAACCGGAATCGAAGAGGGTGATGATGTTATGGTATTGACTTCGATTCTTAGTAGATATCATACCTCTCAATATTGGTGATCAGGCAAGTTGCATGAATTTATCAATGCAGTTGCTCTTTTTCGAATTTAGGTATATATATAATCTATCTTTAACCTGCAAATAATTTCTGTAGGTACCTGCTGATGGAGTTTTAGTTACTGGTCATTCCCTTGCGGTTGATGAGTCTAGCATGACTAACCTGCAGATTGTATGTTTTGCAGTATACTCCAGCTATTGACATTTGGAGCATTGGATGCATCTTTGCGGAGGTGTTGTTAGGGAAGCCTCTGTTTCCTGAAAAAAGTGTCGTCCATTAGTTAGATCTCATCACAGATCTTCTTGGCACACCAAAATCAGAGACCATTGCTGGAATCTCGAAGATAGAATTTGAGTTTGAGAGAAGAAGGTTAACAAAGGATGACATTAGAGAGCTAATATACATGGAGATACTAGAATATAGTGCTTGGAGCGATTCCCCTCAGGGTCTGGCACTAATTACACCGTGGACATTTTAAAAACCCACAGTTCTAGGTTAGAAATAAAAGTTTTTTTTTTGGTGTAAATGTTAAAATTCATACCATTTTTGAGTTTTTTTTTACAATGTTGCAAAGAGCAACTTATTTCAGGGGAAGGAAATGAAAAGGAGACGGTCTGAGATAACAAAAGATGAGACCAAAGTAGGAAGGCTAGCTGTAAGGATCAATGAACCAGAAGTAAGGCTCCAGAAGAGAGTGGGCATCTGGTACTGTGCAACCATTGTAACCGCTGCTGAGAGATCAGTTGGAGGAGTGCTAATAAACCTGCCACAAAAACAGGACCAAATGGCAATCGCAAACGGGCATTCGAAGAAGAGATGGCGATGAGATTCCCTGCCAAGAGAACACAACACACATGTTTCTGGAATCGAAAGTCCCCATGAAATAAGTCTATCTCGAGTTTGTAGTCTAGCTAGCATAGACAGCCATGTAATGAAAGAGCATCTAGGAATTTCTTCCTGAAACCAAACCGTATCGTGCCAAACCACTGCATGAGAAAGTTCTCGCAATATGTTCCAAGTTACGCGAGTAGAAAATTTCGCATCAAATCCTCCTGTCTGTACCCGCCACAGGTACACATCGGGGCCTTTACTCGCTGCTGGAACAGCAGTAGAAGAAAGAACTATCTGTAGTGTTTCTGCGTTCTCGCACCTAGCCGGAGGTAAATACCACTCACCATCACGAACAGCATCAGACACTGATGCCGAATTAGGCAACCGAAGTTGCATGGATCCCGTGGAGCCAAAGAGCATATGCAGAGGACCCAAGTCTGTCCAATAATCGTACCAAAAGGAAGCCCGACGACCATCTCCTAACGAACAACGAAGGAGCTGATAGAAGAAGAGGTTTAAGTTCCAACATACTGTGGAGCCAAAGAGGTAGAAATAAAAGTTTCATTAATCATTACAAACCTCTCCAATTTTATTCCCTGTACTTTATCAAACATATAGATATAAACATTCCCTCCCTCCATGGTGATGGTGGCACGCTAGTTTGGATTAACCAAAGCTAACCTCGTACTTAGGCTGCTTGTTAGGATGAAGCAAATCCCCAACATCAGGAGGACTCGGCTTCACATTTCCATCATACATCGCAAATAAATAAAACTCGATCTCCTTCCCATGTCTCTTCGGAAAAGAACATGGTCGTGTATACCAAAATGACATTATATGGACTTAAATTTCGTTGATTTAGTTTAAGTTTGGGACTAAAATTGCATTGTTTAATTTGGGTGTGTGCATATGTAAGAATGGTTCATTGTTGGCCCCAAACCATTTAAAATATTCATTCTTCCAATTTTCTTTTGAGTTATCAGAATTTTTTTGGCCAGAACCTATAATCATTCGAACCCAAAACAGCATCATCGAATAATAATATCAGTTCAAGCATCACACTCACAACTGTTTACTATACAAAATTTCTTATTTTTACTATAAACAGAGTAAACAACTATTGATACCACGCTTAAGCCCAACAAAATCTGATCCTAATCCAAGCCCACTTAAAAACTAAGCCGAAAATCAAAACTAACCCAACTAAACCGATATCAACAATCCAATAAGATTAATTTTAAAACGCATAACCAACCATATGCGCGTAAATTAAATCCTTCGCCACATTTTTTGACCGGTCGATTCTTCAAAACAAAACGGACGGTCACGATTGTCCCATCATCATCTTCTTCGTTTCAATATGAACTAGAAAATGAGTTATTTTCATCATAAGGCAGTTTAAGTTTTTTATTACAATATAAGACAGTTATTGTTCCTAAAGCAGTTTTTTACAACTACAAGCTAACTATTTTTACTCTTGTAACTAAATGGGTCCTACAATTTTCAATCTCATTTATTTTCTCTCTCTCTTTAACAAATAAATAATTTCAGTGACAAAGAAATCTCACGAGGAAAATCTGGAAACAATGATTTTAATAGTAAAAGAGAAACAAATTGAAGGAGTTGACATATCGTCACCTGAACAAGATGTTTAAGAACAAAATTAAAAATCTTAAGAAATCCCAAGAAAAAATCTGGAAACAAAATGAAGAACACGATCTCTTCATATTTACCGCGAGTGATCACCAGTAGATAACCTTTTTGGAGCTGCAAGGATAGTCGTGTCATGAAGACTGCATGGTAAAAATCAATGGCGGCTATGAGTTATATTTGCAAAAAACGCGAAAACCCTATTAGGAAGAAGATGAAGTTATTATAAAATTGCCACTCATTAAAAAATGTGTGGTTGAGGTAGATTCCCACTTACACTCTAATTTAGTTAGTCAGATGTGCAGTTAATAATATACTAATTTAGTTAAGAAAGAGGGAAGCTGTTAGAAAAAAGTGTCTTGGTAGCAGAAACTGCTCTATTGTATTATAAAAAACATAAAACTGTCTTTTAGTGTAATATTTTCATATTACAAATTCTTCACAGTTCTCGAAATTAAGTCCAATATTACAAATTCTTCACAGTTCTCGAAACTGTAGCCTTCTCTCGCCTCTGGTGTCACGATCATGAGGGAGACTTGAGACCCTGAACATATCTCATTTAAACAGAACCATGTTAGATATTTAAGTGTATATGTGGAATGTATCATGTGAACCATTACAATTGTGTATATGAACAATTGCAAACATAAAAATAAAACTTTGCAACCGTATAAATGAAATTTTGGAATTATTGATGTTTGCAATCTTTAGTAATAAGCATATTAAAGATTGCAACCCTTGGTGATTAACCATTGTAACTCTTTACTAAACATTGCAACTCTTGGTTTAACCATTGCAACTATTGGTTGCAACTCTTCACTTTCTATATACGGAGATGTATGCATTGGCAAATGAGATAGAGAAGAGTAGAAACTAATAGTTAGTTAGAAAGAGAGATAGATTTATTGTTCAAAGATCATCAAAGATCTTTGAAAAACAAGTATTAAAACTCTATTTGTTATTCTTATATTTTATCCTAGAACAAGAATGTGACTTTGATTGTATTATTCTACAAAGGGATTTCGTGTAACACAAAAGCTTGGAATAAGGTCGAAATATTCTTTAAGGAAATCATGGCGATTCAATCATTATTCAAATATATAATTCACAATTTCCGAGTTACCAACCCATGTTAACCAATAAACCAGTATGAGGTTTAAGATCGCTATACAATCTTCTCTTCAGCTCTTCATTGGGTGAAATCGCTATATCATCAAGCGGGTCATAATACTTTCTGAACAATGATGAGAATGAAGTGGAAAGTTCTTCAACTCTCTTGGTGACCCTAGAGAAAGGTCTCAATACAACATTGTTTGACACACACAAAAAAAATGCATAGTAAACATTGAAGGATAGAGCAAGCAAGAAGGGAGGCAAGGAGGTTATACTATAGGATTACTGGAGAAATGTAGAGTACAGTTTCCGGTTAACTTGATTTTTCAAGAAGTTCCTCCTCAGAATACTCAAGGAAAATAAGCAGGGAGAGGGTTTGTGTATCCCATGTTTGAATAATACACATGTGGTGGCAATTCACTGATAAGTATTATACCAAGTTGAGGCATAAACAAAACAGAAGACCTATTGAAAAGCAACTGCAGAGTCATTGCGCCTTTGTCCCACTCTTTGATAAGATCCAAATCCAAGTGACAACTATCAACTATCAGGTCTCTAGCTCTCTCTCAAAACTTGGAATTGAGAACCTTCACTTTCAGATTCAAGTCATGCTCTTTAGATCAGATTTTAACAGGATTTGAAACAGAGGAGAATAAACTTGGAAGTTTATTCGACAAGATTTGGATGCGAGACTGACCAATACATATGAAACATAAGAGAAGAACACACAAATGCTGTGAATCCAAGGGAGAAAACAGGACTTCAGTTTCTTAATCAAAGTATAATCAAACCAATACCATCTTAGTAATAATTAGCTTGCATTGAGCTCATTTATTATTCTAATAATATACAATACTAAACCCAATACCATCTTAGTAAATCGTCTTCCCTTTACAATTCACACAATCACTCTAAGCCCCTTTCACCCACACATCTCCTCATCCAACAGGTTTTACTTAGAGACAACACTCACGACAACGCACCAATCCATTCTCATTGCACTTTGAACACCGCTTGAACATTTCATCTTGCTCCTCAAACACTTTGGTGCTACCATCACAGTTACTACAAGGCACAAATCTTGCATCACCACAGCTCCGACATGTCCCCAAGCATTCACAAGAAGGGAAACCTTTCAACATCTCAGCTAAGTCACCGCTATCGTTTAGCTTCCTAATCTCCTCCACGCCACCAATGTGGGTATCCCCGATGAACACCTGAGGCAAACAAACAGGTTTCACCGCATCTCCAAGCATGCTTTGGAGCTCTTTCCTGTATTTGGAATCCATGGAGATGTCACGCTCCTCTACCGTCACTTGAAACCCTCTCAATATCGTTCTAACGCAACAGCAATCCTCGTAGGTCTTTCTAATCCCTCTGAGGGTTGTGAAGTAGAGTACAATCTTGTCTTCTGCTTTGCCCTGTGTACTCAGTGAACTAGAGCAAGGAGATTTTGCCTCGCTGATTAAGATTGTTGGGTTTATAGTGTCCACATTAGAAGACAAAGCTTTGTTGTAAGAAGAGACAATGGTAGGATCTAAACCAGACAAGAAAGATTCTTCAGACAAGTGCTTCCAAAGAGGTTGCTTTGGTTTATAAGACAACGGGACCCAACCTTCTTCTTCCTCTTGTTCGATTCTCACGAGTTCGTAAGATTCATCTAGTTTCAAACCCGACACGTTTCGATCCGGGTCGGGTTTAGGGCAAAGATCGGAATCTAAACTTGAGATAGGCTTACCAAGTTTAGGGCTTTCGAATTCGAATTCGAACTCGTCGTCGTCCAAGCCGTCCATAAGCTCCCATGTGTTGATGACTGAGTCAGGAGAGAGCGAGTCGCCTGAGATCAGATCCGGCGTGTTCTTCCCGGCGATTGAGATACGAGGAAGCGTCTGTTGGTCGGAGGAGTTTTGGGATCCGTCGAGATGATCGATGAGGAGGAGAGAACCGTATGAGGTGGATGTGAGGGAAACGAGGTGGTGAGTGTCGCCTTTCCTAGCCGGAGGATGGTGAACCATCGTTGTCGGGAAGGAGAAAGCTCTGTGGATCGCCGGAGAAGGTGAATTCATCGTCGGAGAAGAAGTAGAAGAAGCGGGTTTTGAAGGAGAAGAACCCATTTTGAGTCACCGAGCTTTGAAAGTTAGTTTCTGGGTGGTTGATTGATAGAGAAGAGAAGGGAGAAAGGTAGAGAGAGAGAGGTGGAGAATAGCTGTCTATGGCAGTTGGAGATGGAAGAAGATGGTGAGAATATTTAATGGCGGAAGAAGGATGCTGATGTTGATTTTCCGACAACCAATTCTCGATTTGATTTTTGATTCTGTAAGAAAGAAGTTGTGTATAAGAGGCGGATATTTAAAATCTAATTAAGATTAGAGGCGATAACACAAAAGAAAAAGTAATTAAAGATGTCATTATCTACATAACTGCAGTCTTTATCATTTTTTATTTAGTACTAAGAGGAAGGAAAAGAAGAGAAGTTTATCGAATTCATCAAATAAAATAGAAAAATATTCTACGATAATTTTTTAAAGTTTTTACTACAAAAATAATATTTTTTATTAAAAATATAAATAGATTAATTAATTTAATTTAAGATTTAAAGTTATAGATGTAGTTTGAGAGATGAAATTTAAAATTAAAAAAATATATTAAAATTTTAAAAATAAAAAAATATTTTGTTTATTTTTAAAAAAAATTATTTTTGTGACAAAAATATAAAAACTATTTGAGAGGTTTATCCACCAGTGATTTTACATCAAATAAAATTTTCGTCAAAATATAGAATATAATATTTAATTAAATTAGAATTATCCTTGCATTTCAATACTTTCTCTTATATTAAATCATAGAACAATATACTTTAAGTTCTTTTCTTTTGATAAAATATGAGACAAAATGATTGACTACCTCTAAAGCCTATACAGATATTAAATTGATGTAAAAGAAGGTAGATAATTTTCTTTTTAAAGGGTATTAAATATAGTACTATATAAAATTAATGTCACAAATAATAAATTTCGAGATACGACTTGGACAGAGTATTCATGTGAATCATTAAATCAATTACTTTAGGGAAAAGATTCTATATCTGACCTGTTATCGATATCTTGCTTAATTTGCTTAATCTTGCTTAATTAGTTTTGTCATTTTTTAATATGCACATAACCTTTTAGTCCATTGACATGGTGTTATGCTGTCTGGTATAATAATATTATAACCCCAGGAGAAAGTTGTATGGCTCCTTACCACTCTCCCTTCTCTCTTTAAGCATCTCTAATAATAGCTTGAGGTTTCATTTTGTGAATCATGATTTCAGGTGAAAGGGCATATTAATGAAATGGCTATTTGTATAGAAGATGATGTGGAGAGGATCTCTAGTCTCGCAAAATTGTTTTTCCATGAACTGTCTAAGAAAGGTCAGTTGTGCAATATCTATTTTGCCATGATATCAGTTCAACTTTTGAACTAAATTTAACACTTGAGTTCTTTTCTGCCAATCAAATCCAGGATCCAATCCTATATACAATCTACTCCTTGATATACTTGGGCAGTTATCCAACCGGAATTTGAAGAAGGAGTCATTCTGTAATGTCATGCAATTCTTGATCGGCTCCATCAAAAAGGTATATAGCTTTTGCATACTGAAGTTAGAATGACTTGTATTCGGTCTTATCTAATCACACATCTGTATCCTCAACAATCTCCAGGACAAACAGATGGAGGCTCTGGTTGAGAAGCTTTGCAATAGGTTTAGCGGAGTCACATGTATGCTTGTATTGATGATACATTTTTAAACTTGTTATGGGTTTAATAGAAAGTTTGTCCCTTACAAGTCTACACCTAAACTTGCAGAAACAAAACAGTGGGAAAACATTTTGTATTCTCTTTCGTTGTTGACATTCACTGAAAAGGGAATCAAAAAGCTTATCGAGTCATTCAAGTCCTACGAGCACACTTTAGCAGAGGATTTAGTGACAGAAAACTTTAGAACATAATCAATAAGGTAACGTTTCTCTGGTTTTCCTCACCCATGCCATTCTCTTCATTCTTCTCATGCTATATGTGAATTTGGCATCTGCTTGTGAATTTGAACAGGGAAAAAAGTTTGCGAAACCAAAACTTAAAGCGTGCATCGAGGAGTTTGAGGAGAAGCTCAACAAGTTCCACATGGAAAAGAAAGAACAAGAAGAAACAGCAAGAAACGCTCAGGCTCATGTAGAGAAAATCAAGAACATGGAATCTATTGTTGTCCCCAGCAAAGTGAAAAAAGAACCTGTAGAAGAATATGATGAAGGTGAAGGTTAGTGATTTTGGACTCATGGCTCTGGCAAAGTTCATTGTACCAGACAGATAGTCTCTGTCTCTCTATCTGTCTAAAACATCCTTTTGTGTGTTTCCCAGATGCTTCAGACAGTGAAATTGTGGATCCAGCTATGGAAGAAGCATGGGATTGTTTGAAAGCATTTGACTCAGAGGAAGAGGCATCTGACTCCGAGGAAGAAGAGCCAGATTCTGAGTAAAGTGGTACCAAAAGTCCTCATTCCTTAAACCAAAACACCAGTGAGGGTATGTGAAAACTTCCACATGTATCTTAAACAATATCTCACAACTTTAGACACATGAATACATTGTAGAAACAATGAATTAACGTTTTTCGGTTTTCAGGGGAAGAAGGTGAATCAGAAAGCAATAACGTCAAGAGAAGGAACCGTACATAGTCATCGAGACACCTCAGGAGAAGCCTGAGGTCATCAAGTAGAACGTAAAGAAACCATGTCAGGGCAGAGAGAGAGTGAGAGAGTGGTTAAGTTGCTCAACATCTCGAGAGCTATCTTATCTAGGTCTGTTCTGGTCACTGCTTTGGTTTTAGTTTTGTTTTATGATACTTAGACATTGAAGAATCTATCACATCTCTGTGGTGATATGATAAATGACCAATTCGTATAGAACAAACTTGTAGCCAATTGTGTAGGAAGTACTTTTTTTGTGTATCTTGGCGATAGCAACTATGTTAAAGCTGTCGAGTGTTATGGCCTTATGCGGGGAGCTTTAGAGTGGGTGCCTACCTACTTTCTCCACGTTTTATTTATTTTATCAAGAGTGTGCAAATTTGCACTAACCATTAAGTGGATTAACCATCTGGACCAGATGATATTCGGTTTAGACTTTTAATATCTAAGTAAACCAATCAAAATCCAAATAGACCGAACCCAGATACTTAAAGCAATACTTTTCGGTTTCTCTCTTCTTGTCTTAACTCTTCACTTCCGTCGCCGCCCTTATTCTCGTCGGCTGATAACAGTTTATCTCAGACGAGAAATCGACGCCGGAGGAGAGAGAAGCAACTAATCTCTATCTCTCATCAAACAAAATGGCATCTTCTCTATCACTTCAGTCCTCCTTCATACCTTCCTTCGCTGATCACACCGACCGTGTATAACCCCCCCTTCATTTTATATTACAAGCTTTTGGTCTCTTAGTGATGATTGTTCCTCTCTGATTCTTGTGTTATTTCTCTCTGATAGGGTTTGGTCAGTAAAAACTCTCCGACAACTGTTTCCATTACCAAGTTTCCAACTTGGGAGAAGAAGAAGAACAAGCAGATCTCGAATCGGAACCTGTTTAAACTAAGCTGCGTGATGGAGAAAAGTATCGATGGAAATAGCCATTCTGTAGTTAACACTACCCCTGATTGCTTAAATGGTTTCATAAAAGCTTCTCTCTTTTTTTTTTTTTATGAATTGAACACACATATGAGTTTGTATGTTTTGAATTGATAGTGTGCTCCATGTTATTTTGTAGCTGTTAATATCAAAGAAGAGGCTAGTGTCGCTACGTTACTACTGAACTTGGATAATAAATTTGATCCCTTTGATGCATTGAGCACTCCGCTTTACCAGACAGCTACGTTTAAGCAGGTAGTGAACTTAGATAACGTTTTCTCAACTCATGTTTAGGTTTTAAGTTTGTTGTTTGGTTACTTTGCAGCCTTCTGCTATCGAAAATGGTCCATATGATTATACAAGAAGTGGAAATCCTACAAGGGATGCACTGGAAAGGTTAGTTTATTCTCGATTCCTAGGCCACTTATTAGCTATATATGTATGTGTTTAGGTAGAACATTTCTCATAAAAGCATTCATGTTTTTTTGTTTTGTGTAGTCTCCTTGCGAAGCTTGACAAGGCAGATAGAGCATTTTGCTTTACTAGTGGAATGGCTGCTCTTGCTGCTGTTACCCACCTTCTCAAAACTGGTAACTTCAGATATATGACCTCTCTGCTGATATGTTACTTTCCATTAGCTTGGTCGCATAGACTTGGTCTCATTGTGGTATATTTAACTCTGTTTCCATAGGCGACGAGATTGTTGCTGGTGATGATTTATACGGTGGCTCAGACAGATTACTATCCCAAGTCGTTCCAAGATTTGGCGTTGTGGTTAAGTTAGTATTACTACCTTATGATTCGAAATTTTAATACTACTTATTCTTTAAGATTAAGACCATGATAAACTAATGATTCTGTATGATGATATTGTAGACGAATAAACACAACTAGTTTAGACGAGGTTGCTGCTGCTATTGGTCCCCGGACAAAGCTTGTGTGGGTTGAGTCTCCAACCAACCCCAGACAACAAATCTCTGATATACGAGTAATATCTCTGTGAATCCCCAAACCACATTGCGCAAATTGATTTATTTTCTGTGATGTTTAAGTGAAATATTGGCTTGCTTTGTTTGTAGAAAATAGCTGAGATGGCTCATGCTCAAGGTGCACTTATGTTAGTGGACAACAGTATTATGTCACCGGTGCTGTGTCGGCCATTAGAACTTGGAGCTGGTGTGTTAAAACTTCTATACATGCTTACTGTTGTTAAAAGTTTCGTTATAATTCTAAGAACTACTTCTTAGTACTCATATTTGAACTTGTCTGGCTTTCTAGATATCGTGATGCACTCGGCTACTAAGTTTATAGCTGGACACAGTGATTTGATGGCGGGTGTGCTTGCTGTAAAAGGAGAAAAGTGTGTTTCTTCTACTTCTCTTTTCTGCTTTCAAGTTTTTTTTAGATATTCCTCTATTACATTCTCATACTCTTGTTATAATTTCAAGATTGGCAAAGGAGTTGTATTTCCTCCAAAACTCAGAAGGCTCTGGATTAGCTCCTTTCGACTGTTGGCTTTGCCTACGAGGAATCAAGACAATGGCTTTACGTATAGAGAAGCAGCAGGTCTTGACTTTTACACCCTCTAATTACGTATCACCAATGGAGTTGTATTTCTGTCTTTCTTGTTGGTTTCACTACTTACATTAGCTGGGAAAAATATTCAGGAAAATGCACGGAAAATCGCAATGTACTTGTCTACTCATCCAAGAGTGAAGAAAGTGAACTATGCTGGTCTACCTGATCATCCTGGTCACCATCTCCACTTCTCTCAGGTACTATAAACCATTATAACTATGTACAAAAAGAAAAGAGATAGTTTAAGTTCTTAACACAAGATTACCTCTTTTCAAAACTGCAGGCAAAGGGTGCAGGATCAGTTTTGAGCTTCATAACAGGATCCATCGCGCTATCTAAGCATCTTGTAGAAACTACCAAGTACTTCAGCATTGCTGTCAGTTTTGGTGAGAGCCAGATACACTAACTATTTTCTCTTTTGTTTCATCTGAAGAAGCTGTTAGTAATATTTGTGATAGTTTTGGATTCTGATTTCATCCACTTCCTTGTATTTGTTAGGGAGTGTTAAGTCACTAATAAGCATGCCATGCTTCATGTCACATGCAAGCATACCTGCAGAAGTTCGCGAGGCCAGAGGCTTGACGGAAGATCTTGTCCGTATATCTGCAGGCATTGAGGATGCTGATGATTTGATCTCTGATCTTGATATCGCCTTCAAAACCGGTCCCATCTAGCTCCATTCTGAGAAAAAAAAAACTCTTTTTCTAGTCTCAGTTTTTTGTGTGTTTCATAGGTTCTTGAAGGAAGAATCTGTGCAAGTAAACAGAAAACATAGTTTGGTGTTTGAGAATACATCAAACAAATAAACTCGTTATTGTTAAACCTGTATTCTGAGTTTGTAATAGACTTCAAATCCAACATAAGCAGTAAAAATTGCATGGAATTACAGATCTTTCTTCAAATAAGCACCTAGTTCTGTGAAGAAAGAACAAGAAGGAACCAGTGAGCAACTTGTGCTCATATTCTGTTTCAGGTTAGGTAAGAACAAGTACATGGAACAAACCATGACACATCTGTACCAGAAAATACGCGATCTGTACCTATTTTGTCACTACGACAGGTACTTGTATATACATGGCAAAGTAACATTTGTGAATTGAATTGAAAACTACAGTTTGCAAATAAAGTGACAGATCTACAGATCCTTTGCCATTTTCAGATGAGTTTCTTTAAAGCAAACCTAAAAAGGTGAAACAAAATTGGGAAATGGGTTATTCACCATGTAAAGATTAATCGATGTACATATAAACATTATCCCCATAAATCATCATCATTTATTCATTATCATCCATCTATATTCCCTATCTGCATTCCCTGGTGAAACCATGTATAGTACCAGCAGAAGCATTGCTACAAAACTCTAACATAAGAAACTGAAAATAAGAACCATCAAGTCCATAGAATCAGACAGCTGTTGTGATACCCTCGAATCTAGGAAGTGATCTATCTGTTGAGAGCCCTTCTTCCATTGCCTTCCTCTTGTTGTTACTCAGTGGTTGCTCCTCTTGTTGTACTACTTGCAGATGTACTTGTTTCGGTTCTAGCTCAGATTGAAGAGTCAAGATTTTGCTTTCAACTTCTGTTGAATCTTTAATCTCCGGTTCAACTAATGCAGCTGCGGCTACATTTAAAGGTTTTTCAACCTCTTCCAGCTTCTGGTGCTTCAACTTTGTTTTCATCATATGAGGTTTCAACTTGTTGAGATCAGCCAATCTTACTGGTTTCAAGAAAAACTCTTCAGCTCCTTCTTCCAAACATCTGTTAATGATTAAGAAACATAATATTCTTTCATTACTATCTGAAAGGGGGCACAAGCTCATCACACTTTAAAGTTCTTTACCTGCTGATCCTTGCAGGAACATTCTCTGAGGACATTATAACTACTGGTATGTTCTTAAAAGCTGATGATTCCTGCAAAATTGACAAACATGTTCACATTAAGTTCCTGGACATATCAAAAAACCTTATCAATAAACTGTACACATCAAATAGCATAAATGAGATTAAATAAACAAATCACAAGAGAAAAAAATGTCAAACAAGTACCTTGACTTTCTTGAGCAAATCATAACCAGTCATGCCTGGCATACAATAATCTGTAATTATCAGATTCACTTCAACCTCCTGTCAAAAGCCACATTTAAGCAGAGTTAACAAAGTTCTATTAAGACAAACACTGAAGTGGTTTAAAGAGGTAAAAAAGGACCAAACTTTTCGAACCTGAGGAGATGTAGAAAGAGCATTTGGGTCGTTACTCTCAACACCTTGTCCTAAACCAAGAACCTCTAAAGCCTTATAGCCTGAATCAACAGTTGTTACTACAAACACCAAAACATATAAAGTTTAGACCTTTCTTCGATTCTTACAAGCTACAAAGAGTTATTCATGTTCTTTGAAACACGTTTTTCACCTTGACATGAAGACTTTTGAAGCAGTCTCTCTATAAGTTTCCTATCGAATGAACTGTCATCAACAGCTAAAACATGAAACTGTGATTCAGCTGCTGCCATACCCATTGCAGAAAAACTGAAGATCTAAGCTTAAGACGATGAACCCAGATGTAAAGTCTCTGACTTTCTTTTTTCTCTTTTTCTTCTCTAGAAAGATTCAATTAGCTTTGAATTGTGGAGAAAGCAAGTTCTGGTAGAAAAATGTTTTTGTTTTTTTAAGAAGAGGGAAGAAAGAAACAAAGTTTACAAATGAATAAAATAATCTAAGCAAATCTTTATGGGGATTTTTAAGGATTAGATAATTTAAAGAAGGATGGAGCAGCTTTGGTTTATATACTACTGCAACAACCGCCTTGCTTTTATTCCAAATTTTAAATATTGTACAAACAAAAGATTTGTGAATGAAAAATTATAAATTCAATATTTTTCAAGGGTCATATATTTTTGAAAAAAATTGTATACCTGAACTTAATTGGTGGTTTTAATAAGAGGGGAAAAATTGTTTTATTTATTTTATAAATAACTTTTGTGATGGTTATATATCAGAATATATAAATCTAGTAATGCACCGTCTGATCTATAATATGGGGATCAAGACAAAACGTCTAAATGCACAACCATATATGTATGACAAATAAAATAAGAAAAAAAATGCATGCATAGCCTAAAAGATTGTGTTTTTGCATGTGGGAAAAGACAACAGAACTATTTTATTTAATTAAATGATTCAACAGTTATTTATTTAATTAAATGATTCAACAGTTATTTATTTAATTAAATGATTCAACAGTTATTTATTTATGGGCTTATTTGCTATCTAGCCATATTTGGTAGTTAAATTAAGTATGTGACATTGATTTTGACATTATTAATAAACTAACATTTAGCTCAGGTTTTCTCCGGTTCTACCCTTACTAGTAGCAAGTATCCAGTTATGGACAGAAATGAGTCATTGTTGTTTACTATCAACTCTTGTAATGAAGTCACATAATACACTTATTTACCAGAAACATATTTATTATAAATAGAATAGTAAAAAATAATATAGAATCTATAAGTTTGTGGGTGACTAAAAAGAAGATCAAATTGAGTTTGAGATTCTAAGTTTTATTTTGTAATATGAAAAACATTGTTCTATTCTCTTTAATAAATTAGAATAGTACTAATATTGCATTTTTGTATATGGAATAGATGCTCTACTACTAGAAATTAAGCAAGTTGCTATTCAATTTTATGGACCCCACCCAAACCTTTTAAATACTAAACCTAACTCAACCCTAAATAGTAAACACCTTTGATAGAAAAAGTTCATAATAGAAAATATCGTTGAAGTAGTATAGGATCCCAATCTGACCTCTAATCCTTACATATTAAACCCTCTCACAACCGTTAAATTGTACACCCAAACACCTAATAAGTAAATCTAAATCCTAATCAGTAAACTATAAACCCAAATATAATCTATTAATGTTTTTACTATTTTTTAAAGATTATCATTTATAGTATGGAATGTAAATATTAAAACCTAATCACCTGCTTAAATACTAAAATCTTAGACAAAACTCTAATCACTAAATCTAAACCCAGATAACTTAAGTATAAACCCAAACAGAATCTATATAGTATGTTGCCAAGTAACTGATGACAGAAAAAATGGTAAAGATGACATCGACACTTCAATACATGGCCAGGAGTAAATCGACATTGTTCACTATTCAATCACACAAAGAGGCACACGACGTAACACAATTATGTACTGGTCTTGTGGTGTTAATGGTGATATATTTCACCAATACGGCGTATGTAAAGTTGTATAGATGCAAACATAATTTACAGAGGAGGAGGAAAAATCGTGGCGAAAATACTGCTGTTGACGTTAGTTTCAATGTTCAAAAATAGTATAAAACATCTACAAATAGTATATATTATAGGGCCAATTTCATTAACATACACACCACTTATGTCTTTATTACATGTGTTTTTCACATTATCCAGTGAATGTGTGGATACAATACAACATTGTCACATTAAATGATGTATTCCATTTATCTACAATGTAAGTTTACTCCACGTCACTTTGTTTTTACCGCATAGAATGCTTTAATAGTCTATTCCATATCACCAAAATAGCATAGGATACCAACTCTATCTCAACCCTTAAAATTTAGATACTAAACCTTATCATAACTTCACACTAATCCCTAAATACTAAACTTTAAATCTTAATTAGTAAACTCTAAACCCAAATATAAACCATAAACCCAAATATAAACCATAATAAACTCAAATATAAATCTTAAACCCAAATAGAATGGAACAAGATAAATAACATAGTATAAATTGGTGAAATTATGAAATGTTTATGATTGCATTGAAGAGTTTAATGTTGACCCCAACCATATACTCCTTCACCTTCTAAATATTAAACCTTAAACCCTAATCATTAAGCCTAAACCCTAATCATTAAGCCTAAACCCAACTATAAACCCTCAACTTGTATATAAAATCTAAAAAGTACATAATATTATATAATATTAAACTATATAATAAATATTATGATTTGTACATGTTAAAAACATGTAAAGACAATTAGAACTTATGAAAACTACAAACTTATTTTCTAAACAAAATAGAACATTTTTATTAATCGTCAGATAGAATGGAATGGGATAGAATAGTATGGTAACATGATATATCACAATACATAATATGAATAGAACAAACATAATACATATTGTTTTACATTTCTATTATATATGAATATAATAGAATAGAATACAATTTAACCAAAACGATTCATCTTCTCTAATCAACTTGGGTCATTCACGCCGATATGCATTCACTGATCCACATTTGTTACCATCATCTGACATCAAAACACAAACATCTCGAAAGTATAACAAGATAAAAACATGAAAAAGGACCATTACTTTATCCCAAGTCTAAACTTATAAGTTTGCACGTATTGTCTTCACTCACCAACGATACTTAAATCGGGAAGAGTTATTGAAGGAGCCGTTACGCCATCGTCGCTCTTGTCAATTTCAGAATTGGTGAATCCTTCGAGCTGTGGCGTCTTGGTCGCTCAAATCTGAAGAAAAATCTATTCTTCTTTCCATCGAAAGCTTACTTTGTGAAAGGTGAGTGAATAATGAAAAGCCACGTTTTACTTTCTACAACCACTAAATATTAATTAAAATTATTTTTTTTGGTGCAGGTTGCACCGGTTGTCTTTAGGGGCAAAATAGCAATATTACATAATATAAAATGCATGTATCGAAAAGTTAGGTCAATTAGCTATTTTGTGAATTATGTTTTTTTTTAACGTTATACAGCCAATTTCCC